>BQNB010046240.1:0-43824 GCA_026074375.1 Tanacetum coccineum | reverse complement strand
TAATGAAAACAATACATTATGTCTTTTGTAAATAAATAAGTTGTAGTTAGGAATATATCAAGAAAAATCATAAAAAAAAGTTTTGAAAATGGGAATTCGGGTGTTTTATAACTTGTGACTTAGAAATTTTCCCCGCAAAAGACTTTACTACTTCTTGAAGGATTAGTTTGGGGAAAATGTCTTAAGTATTTGGTTATAAGGCATGTGATATTACGTGAGGACACACAATTGTTTAGTTTGAGGAATTTTGATATGTGCAAAATACACATATCCGTTTATACCTAAAATAGCCAAATTAAACCCAAAACAGACCAAAAATAGCAAAAATATGCTTGTATTTGTGTTTTATGTGTGCAGGTACGGATATATCAAAAATCATAAGAAAACAGTCAAAACGGGCAAGCATGGACACGAGAACGAAAGAGTGTACAAGAACCGGAAGCCAAAGTCAAACCCTTAGTCAAATTCAGTCAAGGAAAGTCAAACAGTGGTCAACCAAAGTCTACCACAAAAAGACAAAACCCAAAATAATTCAAATGGTCTTTGGGCTCTTAATGGGCCATTTCCCTAAAAAAAACCCTACCCGGATAACAAAAGCCCATAACAAAAGCCCAATTTCCAAAACCATTAACCTTTCAATAAACCACAGGGACCATTCTTGCTTATTTTGAAAGTCAAAATTATACTTGGTCTTTTGATAATCAAAGAGAAGGACTAAAAATGCCATAAGCCCAAAGTTTAAATATTATTTACCCTTTTTCAGTTTAAAAGGCGCGAAAGGACGGATTACTATTCATCATCGTCTCCATTTTAACTCAGGGTAAAACTAGAGGGCAAATCCAAATTAAAGGGTGCTTAGGTCAATTCAAGTGATCGCATACAAGATGGCAGGGAGAGATTAGTCAAATCAATGAGTTTTATTTAGTTTACTCAAAATAGATGACACGTGGAGGAGAAGAAAGCACAAAGGAATGTGGGATTTGCACTAATTACACTCAGTAAACAAGCACAAATGAGTCTCAACCGTGTGAGCTCAAATATGATCCAACGGCTATGAATCAAGACCCAATGATTGAAGAATCCAACGACAATGATTGAGAGGAGCGTGTGTGCCAAGCAAGACCTAGAAGCTTCAGGGATCGGCTATAAATAGGCTCTCTCCTCACACACACAAACATCGAGTTTGGAGTAGCTTTTAAGTAGCTTAAAATTTCGTTTTTAGCTAAATGTAATTTTCCTTAAATGTTTTGTAAATTCTTTTTAAAGTAATGTAATCAGTTTCTTTTGTTGATGAAATTCAGTATTTATATAAGCTGAGTTTTCATTTAATCCTGTTTTGATCCTAAGTTTTAATATCTTAAAGTTACTCATAAGCTCTCATAAGCTCAATATAGCTCATCCAAGTCTATAAGCTTGGATTTGAGCTTAAAAGGGACTTAATATACTTAAATACTTAAAATAATGTCAATCACCTTTGCTTTGGACTTTGTTGGAAGGGATATCAATACTGTAAGATCTTCATGGACTAATACTGGCTTATTTTAAATACGCAAGCTTGTATCAAAGCTCTAAAAGCATCCTAGCTTCCTTTTAAGCTGAAGCTCATGTAAGTTTTTCTCTTTAAATCCTTTGAGTCTTTAATTTCTTGCATAAATAGTAGTTAAGGTGCTTGTTAGCTTAGATTTGTGGGGGGGTTCCTTATTTGCTTTTTCAAGTTGCCTTAATAAGTACTTTATTTGCCTTATTCAAGCTTATTAAAGTGTGTTTAAAATCTGTTTTTGCTAATATATCTTAGATCATAAGAGTTCTCTGTGCTTCATTAAAACCATAAAAAAACCAAAAAAGTAGAAAATAGAGTAGATTCTTTGATTGTTTCTATCTATCTTTAAATCATGTTTGTCAAGTTTGTTAAAAGTTCATGGATGTCTGGTATTAAGGTTTAAATAAGTAGATTTCATTTTAAAGCTCATTTTGAATCTGTCAATATCCTAAAGGAGTGTTTGGATTAAGCTTAATTGACCACTAAAAGTCAAAGTAGATTGTGCAATTTGAGTAAAGTCAGTTGAGTTTTCATTTAAAATTAGTTGTGATTCAGTTTTTAGAAGTTAGTTTTAAGAAATTAAAAAGTTAGGTCTTATTTTAGATGTTCCTACACCAGGGGAAAATTTCTCTTTGAATTACTTGCTTAAAAATTGATTCAAGGTCCTCAAGACTAGTTTGGGTTAGATTTGTATTTTTACACACTCAAATAAAGTGTGTATGCAGTTTTTACCTCTTAAGGTTCACTACATTTAAGCTTGGTGGTTTTGTCATTTACACCAACAGTGGTAACACAGTTACCACTGCTAAACTTTTAGTTTGATTTCAGTTTGGAATTTTAGGATATAGTCTTTTAAATTCATGCAATTCTTAGATTTCATATAGGTTAGCTTAGATTAGTTATTAATTTTCACTTTCTTGCTTATTTGCTTAAGGTATCTTAGCTTAAAAAAGTCATTAAAAAAGCCAAAAACAGTAGTATTAGAATTTCAGCTTCTAAGTTTAATATTCTAGCTTATAGGAATAGGTTTTAGAATTTAGAATCCTAGCTTTATAGTTGCTTAACTACTTTGCATAAGCTGAACTTCTGTCAGAGCTTAATAAGCTTAATAGCTTAATTTGATTTTGTGCTTTTAAGTATTCTTTCTGAGTTTAGCATTTTAATCATCAATTTCAGTTGCCTTTCAGTGTTTCTAGCTCAAATCTCTTTTCACATTTAGCTTAAGCATATCATAAGCTCTCAGGAACATCTTTTACTTTTGAATTTGAGCTTAAATTAAAGCTTGTGCAAGGATTTAGGTGTCAACTAGGATTTTTAAGCTCAAAACCACACTTTCTGTGGTCAGCTTTTTGAAAAGCTCTTTTTGAGCTTAATGTTGATTTTCAGCTGATGTTTTCTTCATTAAAGTTGTTCATAAATGTGTCCTTTATAAGTTCTAGTATTCAGTTTTTTTTATAAAAAGCAAAAATAAAAAAATAAGCAAAAAGTGGGGCATGCCAGACTTGAACCCAAGACCCTCAGTTCATAGACCCAACGTGTTTACCAGCGTGCTTCATTAGCTCATCCAACCATTTCCCTTTCATTTTATCTTTATACTAGTTCTCATTCCCTTTAAAATAAATAAGCCATAGCTTATCATAGGGCTTATTGAGCTTATTTGATTAGCTGGAAGCTTTCTTTTATTTTTCCTATCATCTTTGTTACATTTTAGATTTTCCCTAAATTTTTCAGAATTTTCCTTTTATTTTATTAATTTCTAGGATTTTTCGAAGGTTTTAATCTTAGAAAATACATAAAAAATAGAAAAAAGTTTTAAAAAATTACAAAAAAAATAGTTTTTAGGTTTATAAAAAATAGCTTTAGATTTACATAAAGAAAAATCATTTTCACTATTTTTAAATTTTAAATTTCATTTTTAGGCTTTTATTTTTAATTTTAAAAAACGGATTAATTTTTAAACTAGTTAAAAAAAGTTTTTCCTTAGCTTTTATAAACATTTTAGACTTTATAAGCTTAAAAATTATGTTTTCCCAAGTTTTAGGACTTATATTTGTATTTTTGTTAGGAATTAATTAGATTTAAATAGTTTTTAATTCATAATAAATTCAAACAATAATCAAAAAATTATTTTTCTTTTTGTCAAAATTTTCCTTTGTCCTATTTTAGGTTTAGAAATTTAGTTTGCATTTTTAGGACTTAATTTTAGTATATTAGCTTAATTATCGCGTTTTATTTGTTTCCCGTTAATTGCTTAAGTGTTAAATTACTTTTAATTGTTCATTTTTAATTGTTGCTTTTATTTAGTAGTAATAGATCATCAAATCATCTATTTTCTCATTCAAATCATAATCCAATCTTAAACGTGTTTTCCATTGCACAAGTCGTTGGGGAAACGACCCGGGTGATCATTCTTATCCGGTAATATACGTATTATATATTATATTATATATATCTTTTAAGAGTGAATTTTCCTTAGGGAATTTTCTTAATTGCTCTTTTGGAATTATAATATATTATATATTTTTGCGTGTATAAAATTACAAATCAATACATCTTGGCTATCATCCTTAATAGGGTGTAGAGATCTATTGAACAAGGGACTAACAAGTGGTATCAGAACCTGTGAGAAACTCTGAATAAGAAGAACAAACTAATCCAGTTATAAACCTTCATTCTTTAAAACTAAACATGTCTGGATCCCAAGATGAAATTCCACAACCACCACCATCCTCCACCTATCATCATCACAACCACCAACACAACAAAATCTCTATTACAGTATAACCATAAGCTGCTATTCTCAAAAAAGAAGAATAAGAATATGATATATGGGCTATGGAAAATGGAACACTATTTGGCCATACTGACTATCTATTATGGGAGGTGGGGATTATACAAAATGGAATGGTCTTGTATCAATCACTACAGATTACACAAGGACCAAAGTAAGGTTTTGCATCCCAGAACTACAGAAGAAAATTGTAGCCAGAGAAAGAGAGTGGAAAAAGCAAGGATCCACCTGCTTATGGCTCTACCAGAAGATCATTCTTGCCTAAAAAAATTCCATAAGAGGACTGATGCAAAGAGTTGTGGGTGCTTAAATCTTAGATTTGGTGGAAAGACGAATCAAGAAGATGCTAGAAAGTATATATTGAAGCAAACTAGTTTGAAGGATTCTCTGTTTCCAACACAGAAGGGGCTTCACAAAGGCTATGACAGGTTCCAAAGTCTTCTGAGTCAATTAGATGATTCATAGAGCAGGGTGTATCCACTGAGGTGCAAATCAAAAATCCTAGGATCTCTACTTCTGCTCTGGTCACCAAGTTTCTTAATTATGAGGACCAAACCAGGAAGTGGACTAGTCTCTGCTTTGATGATTGTATAATAATCTAAAGAGTTCTTTGAGAGTATCGTAAAAGGCTCTACTTGCATCATCCTCTAAGCCCGCAAAATGTAGAATTTGTCTCTGAGAACACCCTGCCTGTCTAATGATGTTAGTACCGCTTATTGTGTTCCCAATCCTTCTGGTCAAAACTCAAAGTATGAACAAACATCATCATACTCATTACTTGCTAATCAATCAAGTTGCCCTCAACTGGATCATGAGGACTTGGAACAGATTGATGAATATGACCTTGAAGAAATGGACTTGAAGTGGCAAGTAGCCATGATCTCAATGAGAATGAATTTTTTTTAGTTCTACAAAAAGACTGGTAGAAAGCTACAATTTGATGCAAAAGAACCAGTTGGCTTTGATAAAACCAAAGTTGAATGCTACAATTGCCACAAGACAGGGCATTTTGCTAGAGAGTGCAGAATCAAGGGAAATCAAGATAACAGGAGGAGGGATGCATGGAATTCTGGAAACAAGGATGGGAGCAGAACTGGAAAGAAGGAGGACTCTAAAGCATTGGTGACAATTGATGGAGAAGGTGTAGATTGGACAAATCATTCAGAAGAAGATGAAGATTATGCTTTGATGGCTTGCAACAGCTCAGAATCAGACACAGAGGTAACTTCATGTTCAAATAAGTGTAAAGAGTCTTATGCTAACCTTAAAAAACTGTATGATGCTCAGAGAGAACAACTTAGTGATGCAAGCATAGAAATAAAGGCATATTCTCAAGGTCTTAAGAAAGTTGAAGCACAGTTAGTTGCTCATCAACAAGGTCAACTTTGGTATGAACAAAAGATAAAATTTATGAAGATAGACTTAGATGATAAAACAGATGTTCTAACATACCATAAGAAATTGCTAGCAGAAGCTCAAAAAGAAAAAGAAGATTTAAAGGCTAAAGTAGAAAAATGGCATAACTCTTCTAAGAATCTTAGTAAACTGCTTAATACCCAAATGAGTGCTAATGATAAGTTTAGGCTTGGGTATGGGGATCACAGATATGATGGTATTTTGAGCTATGAAAATGAGGTTTTACAAAGTGTTTTTATGAATAAAGAGAGTGAGTTAGAAAAACAACTTTGTATGATAGGTTTGTTATAGCAGGTGGAATGCATGCTGTACCCCCACCCATGACAGGGAATTATATGCCCTATGGACCTGATATTGAAGTAGATTACTCATAATTTACATATGGTCCAAAACAGACTCAACCTAGTGAATCTGAATCCCAATCAAGTGAATTTGATACTTGTGAATCTAACATTAGTACAGAACCCTCTGAATTAGTGTCTGAACCAGTTGTCAATGAATCTAATGTAGAATGTCAACCTAAGGTTTGGTCTGATGCTCCTATTATTGAGGAGTATAAATCAGATAGTGAAGATGAGTATGTGTCTATACCAACAAAACAACAAGAAACACCTAGTTTTGCCAACCAGCAAGTAAAAACTCCTAGGGAAACTGTTAAGAATCAGTTCACACATAGTCAAAAACCTAAAGTTGACAAGAAAGAGTTGGGATATGGATTTACTGTAAGAGCATGTTTTGTATGTGGTAGTCTTAATCATTTAATCAGAGATTGTGATTTCCATGAGAAGAGGATGGCAAGAAAGGCTGAGTTAAACAATAAGTTGAGTAGGAACTCTGGTCCAAGGGAGATAAGGCCAATATGGAACAATGTGCAAAGAATAAATAAACAAAAACAATTTGTTCCTGCAGCAGTACTAAACTATAACTGGCCAAATTCCAGTTTAATACAGCTAAAGCTAGCATACTAAAAATGTTAGTAACTGCTATGGGGGGGGGGGGGGGGGGGGGGGGGGGGGGGGGGGGGGGGGGGGGGGGGGGGGGGGGGGGGCAAAGTTTTAACAGACAGGCAGTACTAACTAGTACTGCTATGAAAGTTAATACAGTTAAGCCCATTGTGAATAGAGTTAGACCAGCAAATGTTTTTCACAAAACTCATTCACCATCTTCAAGGCCTTTCAAAAAGACAACAGTACTTAGCACAAATTTTTCAAAACAAAAAGTTAATACTGCTAAGGTAAATGCAGTTAGTGTTGTTGGGGGAAAAAGGGAAACTGCTGTTAAGCCCTCAGCAGGTTGTAATTGGAGACCACAAAGATACAACTGGCACAATATCTCCAAATACAATGGTGGATCCAGTCTTAGAAATTGTTACACTTTCAAAGATCCACTAGGCAGACTCAAGCCCAGACAGGCTTGGGTCCCTAAGAGAAACTAATCTCTTTTATTTGATGTGCAGGATTATCCACATAGAGCTTTAAAGAATAAGGGAATTGTTGATAGTGGATGTTCCATACACATGACTGGAAACAAGGCCTACCTTGCTGAATTCAAGACTTTAATGGTGGCCCGTTGCTTTTGGAGGTATTAAGTTACATACACTGGTAAAGTAAAATAAAACCTGGAAAGATTAATTTTTGGAGATGTGTGCTTTGTGAAAGAACTTTAGCATTTCAATCTCTTTTCTGTGTCACAAATGTGTGACAAAAAGAACAAGGTTCTGTTTACTGACTCTGAATGTCTTGTTTTGTCTCCTGAATTTAAGTTACCTGATGAAAATCAAGTATTACTTAAAATCCCCAGACAGAATAATATGTACAGTTTCAATTTAGATAACATTGTTCCTTTAAGAGGATTAGCTTGTTTAATTGCAAAGGCCACAATTGACGAATCTAACAAATGGCATAGGAGGTTGGGTCATGTTAACTTCAAAAACTTAAACAAACTTGTAAAGGAAAACCTTGTAAGGTTACCGACAAAAGTTTTCAAAATGAACCAGACTTGTGTTGCTTGTCAAAAGGAAGCAACACAGGGGGGAAGGCCTCCTGTAAGGCCAAATCAGTAAGCTCTATTAGCCACTCCTTACAACTTCTTCATATGGATTTGTTTGGACCTACATCTGTAAGAAGCTTAAACCATAAGACCTATTGCCTAGTTATCACTGATGATTTTAGCAGGTTTAGTTGGGTGTTTTTCTTAAGAACTAAGGATGAAACTAGTGGAATCCTTAAGGACTTTATAAGACAAATTGGAACTAATAGAATCACTTAAAAATATTAGATGTGTGATAATGGTACAGAATTTAAGAACAAGGATGTTATTGAATTCTGTGGGTCAAAAGGGATCAAGAGGGAATATAGTAATGCCAGAACTCCACAACAAAATGGAGTTGCTGAAAGAAAGAACAGGACCCTTATTGAGGCTGCTAGGACCATGCTTGCAGATTCATTTTTACCTAACACTTTTTGGGCTGAAGCAGTTAGTACTGCTTGTTATGTTCTAAATAGGGTATTAGTGACCAAGCCTCATAATAAGACACCTTATGAACTTTTAACTGGTAAAATACCAATTATAAGTTATATAAGACCTTTTGGGTGCCATGTGACCATCTTGAATACCATTGACCACCTGGGCAAGTTTGCTGGAAAATCAGATGAAGGGTTTTTAGTTGGGTATTCTCTACAAAGCAAGGCTTTTAGAGTATACAATTTAGAAACCAAAAGAGTTGAAGAAAACCTGCACATCACCTTTTTAGAGAACAAACCAAATGTTGCAGGGAAAGGACCAACTTGGCTTTTTGATCTTGATTATTTAACTGATTCTATGAATTATCATCCTGTTAGATCAGAGAATCAAGCTAACATACATGCAGGTCAACAAGAAGCTAATCACAATGCAGGTACAGAAGACATTCTTGATGCAGGGGAGGATGAATCTGCTCAAGACTGCTTAGTACTGCCCATATGGTCTTCTTATTCTTCAACAATCACTCCTGATTTCAAGGCAGATGAAAAGAGAGAAGGTCCAAGAGAGGAAGAACAAGTCTTTTTGGATGAACTTGAAAGACTTAAGAGGCAAGAAAAGGAGGCTAATGAGGAAGCTGAAGCTCTCAGGAAGGAGTATGCACAAGACACTGAGAACTTGGTTATACAAGCAGGAGCTACTAAGGCTAGCAGTACTAACATTTTTAGTACTGTTAGTACACCAGCTAAAGCTAGCAGTACTAACCTAGTTAATACTGTTAGCATACCAGTTAGTACTGATGAGGGACTATCTCTTTCTGATCCAACAAATCCTGAACAAGATGATTCAGAAATACCTCCACTTGAGGATATTTATCAAAATTCTACTGATGGTATCTTTACTAATTCATCTTATGATGATGAGGGTGCAGTGGCTGACTTCACAAACTTGGAAACTGTTGTGAATGTTAGTCCTATTCCCACATCAAGGATTATCTCTTCTCATCCTTCAGCTCTTATTCTAGGAGATCCAACCTCAGCAGTTCAAACAAGAAGCAAAGTAAATAAAAGCTCTGGAGCTCATGCTTTTGTTAGCTATGTTCAAAAGCAAAAGAGAATTAATCATAAAGACTTCCAGCACTGTTTATTTGCTTGTTTCCTGTCTCAACATGAACCCAAGAAGATTTCAGAAGCTCTTGAAGATGAAAGCTGGGTTGATGCTATGCAAGAAGAATTGCTGCAGTTCGAGATACAGAAAGTTTGGATACTTGTAGATCTGCCTTTTGGGAAGAAGGCTATTGGCACAAAGTGGGTTTATCGAAATAAAAAGGATGAGAGAGGAGTTGTTGTCAGAAATAAAGCACGGTTAGTTGCTCAGGGACATAGGCAAGAGGAAGGTATAGACTATGATGAGGTTTTTGCTCCTGTGGCCAGGATTGAAGCCATAAGGATCTTTTTAGCCTTTGCCTCATACATGGGCTTTATAGTCTATCAAATGGATGTGAAAAGTGCCTTCCTTTATGGCAAAATTGATGAGGAGGTATATGTGTCTCAACCACCAGGCTTTCTAGATCCTAAATATCCAAAGAAAGTATACAAAGTTGTCAAAGCTCTCTATGGGCTACATCAAGCTCCCAGAGCCTGGTATGCTACTTTATCTACTTTCTTATTGAAGAATGGATACAGAAGAGGAACCATTGACAAAACTCTCTTCCTAAAGAAGGACAAACATGATATCATACAGTACAAGTCTATGGTGGAGATATCAATCATCTTTGGATCTACAAAGAAATCTTGGTGTGATGAGTTTGAGGCATTAATGAAGAGTAGATTTCAGATGAGTTCAATGGGAGAGCTCACTTTCTTTCTAGGATTACAAGTCAAACAGAAGGCAGATGGTATCTTTATTAGTCAGGATAAGTATGTTGCAGAAATCCTGAAGAAGTTTGACTTTGCAAATGTAAAGACTGCTAGTACAGCACACCTTGAGACTCCTCAGAAGCCTTTAGTCAAGGATGAGGAAGCCAATGATGTGGATGTTCATCTTTATAGGTCCATGATTGGCTCTTTAATGTACTTGACTGCTTCTAGACCTGACATTATGTTTGCAGTCTGTGCTTGTTCTAGGTTTCAGGTCACTCCAAAGACTTCCCATCTAAGTGCTGTCAAGAGAATTTTTAGGTACCTAAAGGGCAAACCCAAACTGGGTCTTTGGTATCCTAGAGTGTCTTCATTTGACCTGGAATCCTACTCAGATAGTGATTATGCTGGAGCAAATCTTGACAGGAAATCCACAACAGGAGGTTGTCAATTTCTTGGCAGGAGACTCATTTCTTGGCAATGCAAGAAGCAGACCATTGTGGCTACTTCTACTACAGAGGCAGAATATGTTGCTGCTGCAAGCTGCTGTGGGCAAGTTTTGTGGATTCAAAATCAAATGTTAGACTATGGGTTCAACTTCATGAACACAAAAATCTACATTGATAATGAAAGCACCATTTGCATTGTAAAGAATCCAGTATATCATTCCAAGACAAAGCACATTGCTATTAGGCACCATTTCATAAGAGATGCTTATGAAAAGAAACTCATTCAGGTGCTTAAAATCCACACTGATGACAATGTAGCTGATTTACTCACCAAGGCATTTGATGTTAGTAGATTTCAGTTCTTGGTAGTTACTATTGGGATGATAAATCCATAAGCTGCATTGGTTAAAGGGAGGCAATATGCTGTGTTGTATAGTTTGTATCAAGAATCATGTTCACCATAGATGATGCATTTCCAGAGATGTGGAAGAAGGTAGAGAGTCATTGAGAAGTGTTACTGATGGTACTACAACACTCCTGATACTTACATTGTTCATTTTTTTGGTGGACAAAGTTAGTACCGCCAGTGCAAACTTAGTATTGCTGGGCAAAGTTTGTACCGCTTTAGAGAGGTTAAAGAAAAATACCGCCAAGGGTACAAAGTGTAAATTGAAACGGTTTCCTTGAAATTAGGTCTCCTAAACCTATTTAAACCCATTTCAATTGCGCAGTTTCGTACGCATTCTCTCTCTAACCTACAATCGCATACAAGCCCTAATATCTCTCTTCACGACGATCTTTCTTTCAAGTACAATGGCGGTTCTTGATTCATGTCCGAAGCATAACATGGTCGAATATGGTTGCTTATCTAGAGAAGACTAATGGAAATGCAGAGTTTCATGAGATTATTGACTTTCTTACACAAAGCTCTATTCACTATGCTCTCACTGTAAGTCCTGTATTCTCTACTACATTTGTTGAACAGTTTGGACATCTGCAAGTCCCAAACTATCATAAGTTAATATATTAATGCCAAAGTAGCTGGCAAGCCTGTAACTATCTTCGAAGCATCCATACAAAGTGATCTTCATTTTGATGATGTTGATGGTATAGATTCTCTGAATCAACATGCCGATATATGATGCTAGTAATGCTCATGGGTAGAGGGGGGATTAACTGTCCTAACATTTAACAAAGCACTGTTTTCACCCCAATGGAAATTTCTATTTCATACCCTAAATCACTGCCTAAGTTCAAAAAGTACTTCTTGGGATCAGATTCCCACTAATATTGCCACTGCAGTGATTTGCTTGACCTCTAATCAAAAGTTTAATTTTTCTAAGTTAATTTTTGATGGTAACTTATACACTTGGATTGCCAACGAAAAAGTTGTCATGTATCCAAGATTTGTCTCAATCTTTTTGTCAAACAATTAAAGAATGTGCCTGTCTCATTAGCCCACTTTCCCATCCATGCTTTGTCTAATAAACTTTTCTCTTTTATGGTCAAAAAGGGAAAACATTTTTTAGGGAAAGTCACACCTCTATTTCCTAACATGTTGGTTCAACCAACAGAGGATGAGGGTGAAAGGGTCAGAAAGACCATCTAACCACAACTACACCCTCTCCCCTCACCCAAGTGAAGCTCCATGTTGAGCCTTATTATGACCCATCACCTGGACCTCACCCCACTATACCTATTCACCTAAAAAAAAGATCCATTTCCTAAGGTTCTGGTGGAAATGAATGGCTTGGAGGCCATTCATCCAGAGATAAAATCTCTTTCAGGGAGTGAGGGTATGCTTGACCTCTCCAAATTGTCTATATCTCTTATCTTTCATTGTATACACAGGTCACAGCTCAAGCTGTAAAATCTATCTTTGAAGCGCACAAGCAAGAGTTGAAAAATCAAGCCAGGCCTTTCCTCTTCATCATAAAGCTTGGCTCAGGACTGTTAAGAGAAAGAACCAAAACAAGAAGAAGGTCTTGAAGACATCAAAGAGGAGGAGTGTATTCAAACAAGGGAGGAAAACTGTCAAATCTTCTAAAGGTGGCCCTAAATGTATCCTAACAAACACTGAATGTAATATTTGACCATGGATATTGATATACATAATGGATTTACACTCTTGCCTAAGATAAAGGGAATAGACTGATAAAGTTAAGAATGAAAAGAGGAGAAAGTACTGCCAGCAATAAAGTACTGATAGGACAAGAAGAAGTAACTGACATGCCAAAAGTTATACCGCCAGAACAAAACTTAGTACTCGACAAGGTTGAAGAAGTACTGCAAAGCCAAACAAGAGAAAAGTACTTCTTTGCAAGCTCAAACAACTCCAACACGCTCTCCAGCAACCTTTAGAGATGATGAAACAATTGCTCAAAGTCTTCCTAAACATGAGTCAAGCTAAAGCAGTTTCAAAGAAAAGGAAAAGGAGTAGAAATTAGAAATGCTAAAAATGCTAAGAGACCAAGGACCACTTCAACAAGATCAGTGTTAACATTGAAGCCTCTTCCCAAGATTGATCCAAATGATAAAGGCAAAAAGGGATCGAACAAGATGAGGAAAAATGATACTATAATCTTAAGAAATTACCGAATCTAAAAAGAAGTTTGATCAAATTGATCATGAGAAGAGGTGTGCATAGAAAAATGCAGAGGAATTGGAAGCTGAAGAAGAAAGAAAAAAGCTAACTGAGAGGAACACTAAGACTGCACTCCACTAATGAATATGACTTTATTCAAGCAAGAATTAAAGCTGACAGACTTCTAGCTGAAAGAGTACAAGAAGCAGAGAGAGAATAGTTCACAGTGGAAGAGAGAGCAAAATTTCTTCATGATACTATATCATTTCCCCCAAAGAAGAATCCTTGCTCAACAAAGATCTAAAGCTATTAGAAATAAACCTCCAACAAAGAATCAGTTTAGGAATCAAATGATGACTTATTTGAAACATGTTGGAAACAAAAAGCATGCTGATTTGAAGACCAAAAAGCTTGATGACATAAAGGCTTTGTACGAAAAATAAAATAGGTTTGATTATAGTTTTCATACAATTGTTATATGAAATAGAAAGAAAGATTACGGAAATGAATGAAGGAGCTAGTGGATCCTGACAAGAAGAAGAATATTTGTCAAGGAAGGATGTCTCACTAAAGTAAATTGCAAAGCAAGATGTGAGCGAGCAAGAGTACAAAGAAGAGAATGGTGGTCATATGAAAGATGATTGCTAAAAAGGAACAGACCACAACCAAAATTTTTAAAAAAAAAAGAAAAAAAAAAAAAAAAAACAAAAAAATAAAATTGTATGATAGTGATGAGAACACAGAAATGTCTAAAGATTGTTACATTAAAGGTACCGATAGATAGAGAAATAATAAGAATACAAATTGTTTTTTTCTAAGTTGGACAAGGTTTCATCCTAGAGGGGGATTACCTTGTTGTCTACAGAGTCAATGGAAATTTCAGGGCATTCAACTATCTAATGGAGGTACTTCATATTTTTGATAGACAAGATCTATTTCACTTATATGATTTGGTAATGAAGCAGTACTCAGAAAGCACACCAGAAGGTATAGAGTTGATTCTTTGGGGAGACTTGAAGATTATGATGGAATCCTTAATAGAAGTAACTGATTAAGGTGATTTCTAGAAATGATCCCCACAAGATTTGGAGATTGCCACTTGAGACTGTATGAGGCCTTGTGGATGTTTAGCATACTAGAGTTTAAGATGAACAGTCCATCACATGCTAGTTAAATGAAAATATCCTCTCTCCAAGGAATTGCTGCAAAGAATGCTTGATTTTAGATTAGAAGTTGAGGTAGAAAGTACTGTTGCATTAGATTTGATAAGGTTCATTAAGCAACAACTTAATGAAGAGTAAAGATGAAATGGAATTGAGAAGGGTTTGAGTGTTGGCTAACCACCACACAACAAATGGTCATTAGTTCACCATGCTTAATAGGCATAAGAACTGGCTAGTCCATAAGCAAACGCTTGGGGTAAAGACTCTCAAATCGTTTATGGTTGACATTTTATCCAAAAATTGTAGTGTTCTCAACTCCCCTTGCTTCATGGTTAGAGATTGGCTAGTTCCGGGATCAAACATTTTTCTTGGTAAAAGACTACTCAAATCTGTTGATAGCTAATAGTTTGCAAAAACTATATGGTTTTATCAATGCACATGTATGGCAATGAAACATAGGCTAGTCCAAGAAGCAAACGATGTATGGTAAAGACAATCAAATCGTTGATGGTTGACAGTTTACCAAAACTTAGATGGTAATCACTCACCATATTTTGAACATAAAGAGTTGACTAACCTAGAGAGCAAACGTACTACTGGTAAAGGAATAACAAAACCCTTTATGGCTGTGTAGTATGCCAAAAACTACAAAGTCAACTTAGTTGGGTATTGAAGAAAAGAATGTTGTGTTATTGTTGAAGACGTGTTGCAGAAGATAGCAAAAGATGAAGATCATATCAAGATTTGTCATAGTGTTTTATACATCCTCCATGAAGTTCAAAGAATCTACACCGAAGAAACATGAAGTTAAACAAGTTCAACAATCATGTTTAGGGGAGGATTGTTGGGAATTATACATTCCTGATTAGAAACCGTACAGTATATACTTAGTACCGCTAGTTATAGTTAGTACTAACAGTACAAAATGTTAAGTACTGCTCAGATAGTTAGTATCGTTAGTATAAAATAGTTAGTACCGTTTAAGAGATATGCATGAGTTATTATAGGAAAAGATATGCATGATCTTTTACGCGTTTTGTAAGCCAAGATTAGGGTTTTCCTTGGTGTATAAAAGGAACCCTTACGGCATAGTTAGAGATATCAGTTCATTGTCAATCTCATAGTTAGTAATTAATACAAAAGCTTAGTTATCAATATTCATTGTTCTTCTTTGCATTATAAGTTAGATTCCGCATAACTTATAGTGTTCTTAATCATTGTTTCTCCTATAGTTTGTGTGAATCTATTCATATTAGCTACAACCCTTAACAAGGTAGTAAGATCTATATTCAAAGGGATCCACAGGTACACTGCCTAGGGAATTCTAAAACTTGAAGTGAAGTTTACAACCTCATCAAAATAATTCCTAACCTGAATTAGTGTTTTATCAATCTTAATATTCACTATATCTCACTATAAGTTTGTAACTCTCTCATACTCTCTCTACAATCGTTTGATTGTATTATCTTAATATGATATTGTTTCCTTATAATCGTTTAATTATTATCACTTAGATAATAATAATATGATATTGTAATCATTGTGTGTTAATTAGTTGGTCATCTATGCCGACTAATTAAGATTTATGTTAGATTCAAGGGTTTTAATTATTGTTTTGATACCATCGCACATATATACCTACATACGAGACCTTTAGTTATACGAGAGATAATCTGTAGGACTTGATCAGAGAGAAAATATGTAACACACTTGGCTAAAAATATACTGAGTATGCATAATGATAATGCTCAAAATATACATATTTCTATATGCGTTATCTGTACTTTTGTGTATATATATTGGTTAATTATAAGAACTTTTGATACTTAATCAAGTATATTTGCTATTGTAGGTTCTAGGTACGTGTAGTGGAAGAAAACGGAACAATACACGAAGAGATTTAAACTAAACAAAGGAACAGAACTTCAAGTTGAATGCTTCCGACACCATGTACTTTGTTTTGGTCCAACTCGGTCATACGAACTCCGTTTTAGTTGTTCAAGCGGCCACGCGAAGAGAATTCAATTATATACAACTTAAAAAAGGTCAAGAGCTGTAAATGCCCAAAGTACGCCACACTTGTAAAAAAGTGCGGCGCACTTTTCTGAAATTATGACGAAATCCGTTACAAATAACGTGCGACACACTTCTGAAGTAAGTGCGACGCACTTGGCCCCCGAACAGCCTATAAATACCCTCCTTGGCTCTCTCATTCCACACAAACTCCTACTTCGTGTGTAGCACTTAGAAGAGGTGTTTTTGGTGATAAAGGCTTGAAAAACCTTTGATCCAAACCAGCCTTGGTAACACAATCATCACAACAAGTAGAATCAAAGTTAGAAGTGTTATTAGGGAATTTGGTTAAACTTTCTTGTAGTTCATCAACATTTCCAGGTTTTAATCCATCCAAGGTAGTGTTAGTGAAGTGTAATTCGAATCTATAAGCGATTGTGACTGAATTATTCATAGTTTCTGGGTTTTACTTTGAATATAATAAAGTGTTTCTTAGGAAATTCTTGTAAATTCACAACTTTTGCCTCTTTGGAATCGGTATAAACCTTGTTACTCTTTGAATATGACCTTTACTGAATTCATGATGAATTTTGTGTTATTGTTACTATGATTATCGGAGTAGTCATCTTGTGTTTGATTGTGTATAATGTGATCTTTAATATGATGATATTGGATACTTATTATTGAATTGCTAAAACATATTTTATATAAGAATAAAGGCCGAAAGGGTTCTTTTGTATATGTGTTCTATCATTTCAAAATATATATTGGTTATAATAACTTATAAAGGTCGAAAGGATTTATTGTTATTAATCGATATAATCACTAGTTACATTTAAAGGCCGAAAGGATTTATAACTTGTGATATCTTAATTCTCTAAACTTATAACACTATCCTAAACATGACATTTTCTTAGTGATCATTGCCCTCGAAAAAAAAGAAAAAAAAAGAAAAAAAAAAAAAAAAGATGGGGGGGGGGAAAAAAAAAAAAGGGGGGATAAAAAAATAAAATAAAAAAAAAAAATAAAAAAAGAACAAGCATACTTTAATCATTTGCTTGAATCATCTCTTAATAGCTTTCTTTATAACATCCGATATCTACACACTGGTTAATTTGATATGTGACAATCATTTTAGCCTTAGCACCTTAATTACAAACTGTGAAGACTTCAATTCTCATAGATCGACCTGGACTTACCTTAGACTATATTACACTTGATAGGGTATACTTGCCCGAATGTTGTGTTTTAGTCGTTCATTTGGTATTTCTAGTTATTATAAATTTAAAGCTTGTAAAAACACATATCACATAACTTTATGTCTCATTTGTAAGTGTATATATATATATATATATATATATATATATATATATATATATATATATATATATATATATATATATATATATAAATATAAATATAAATATAAATAATATATAAAATTATAAACACTCTTATTTTCTTTTTTACCTTTTTAAATTATCTTGTCCAAATCAAATATGACTAATGAAAAGTATCTAGTTTAAAAGTAGAATTAATTTTTATTTTGGCAACATTGCTGATAACTAGACAAACTAAATGATCACCCGGATGATACTTTGCTAAATCATAACACATGATCCGTTTGACGAGATCTACCAAAATTCCACTGAAGTAAGTGTAGGTCCTTGGTTTTGGATCTGATTAGCCTTTATAAGACAATAGCTAACTTGAATAAATCCAAATCAACTATGTGAGAGACAATGACTATGAATACTATGTGTTAATGCGGAATCTTAACACAAGTACTAAGAAGAACAATTGTAAACTAACTTCGTATATTGCTATTGATTTCTATTAGAATACTATTTCAATCTCATACTAAACATTGTGCCATAGGGTTCCTTTTATACACCAAGGAAACCCTAATGGGCTTTACAAACGTGTGAAAGGATAATGCATATCCTTTCCTAAGATATCTCCTAAGATATCTCTAAGATAACTATTACTATTCTGTTACATAAACAGACTTAACTAAAACAGAATTAACTAAATACGACCAGTACTAACTATAGTACTGCTACTCTACCAGTACTAACTTTAGTACTGCCAGTATTAACTTAGTACTGCCAGAACTAACTAATACTACCAGACTTAACTGTTATACTACCAGTATTAAGTCTTTTACAATCTATTTCCCAACAATCCTCCCCTAACTTGATCCATACACCTTTGACCTTCAAGTTTCTTCAAATGTCTTCAATTTTGAATTTCCCTGGGATATTGTAAATAAAACTCTTCGTCTTATTCTTGACTGCAATCTTCAAATCACCCTTTGATCTTTGCAGCAACTATTTCTCAAAGCTTTTCACAATCCATCATATCAGCAACCATTGACTATATGTAACAATCAATCATATGGTTTCAGACTATTCTCATCACTTCCAGGTGTGTTAACTCCTGTGAGAGGTGAATCATTGAAACTTTAAATGGATTTGATGTCTCTTTACCAGTTAGCCATTTACTCTGGAGTAGTCAGTCCTTTGGCCACCAGAAAGGTGCATGTCCATGGTCGACTGAAAACCATTTCAACTCTCAGTACATGAAACATTGGTGAGTTGAATACCATATGGTTTTTGGCAAACCATTACAGCCATAAACGAATTTGATATGCCTTTACCTGTAGCCGTTTGCTCAGGGCTAGTCAATCCTTTGGCACCTAGAAAAGGTAAATTCCATGGTGGATTGATTACCATATCAACTCTTTGTACATGAAACTTGGTGAGTTGATGTACCATCCACTTTTTGGTAAAGTGTCAACCATCTAATATGGATTTGCAATTTGTCTTTACCATAAGCCATAATCTTATGGACTAGTTATGGTTTTTCCACAGCCTTTACCACAATCCATAAACTTGTGGGCTAGCCAACTCTTTACTAACCAGATATGGTGAGTTGATAACCATACAATTTTTGGCAAATTGTCAGCCATTAACGGATTTGAGAAGTCTTTACCAAAGTTGTTTGCTTTCCTGTGACTACAGTCCTTAATGTCTGTTTAGAACATTGTGGGACAGATAAACATTGTTGTGTTAGTGCATAGCACCTCCACCAAGTGTTATTCTTCTCATCTCCATCCTAGATTTCTAACTCATCAACCTTCACTACTTCCTAATACCAGCTTGCTTTTCCATCATTTTCAACATTTTGTAGCAATCCTCATCTGGTTTTCCTCCTTGAAGTTTCTTATCTAGCATAGCTTTGCATACCTCAGCAGATAAAGGATATTTTCAACATTTAAAATAAAGATTCTAGATCATAACAATCGTCCCGAAATATAATGACTCTAAATCTTTATGCATGACACCCAAAAGACTATCCTAATGTATCTTGTGCACCTCGTGCATCATTGACCTGAGAAAAACATGCTTAAAACGTCAGGGGTGCCTCAAACATATTCTTTAAATATTCCCAAAGTACCTTCTCAAGCTCATCTTCTGGTCCATTCATACCATATCGATTCATGACAATCCTATATAATTCAGTAAGATCATCCCTAGTTATGTCCTTCAGCATAGCTTCAAAATTTATGTACACTATATCAGTTCCATTTTCCCTAACAATTTGGTACACACTTTTCTATCCTTGCTTGATGATCTTATAAGTAGCTATACTTGGGGGTTTTATAGCCACAGGAATAGGATTAATAGAAATATTAGTACCTAAAATGGGATCAGCATCTTTACTAGCTTCAGACCATCCTCATCAGTCTTGTCAGAATGTAATCCTTTCCTAGCTATCTGTTTCCTCCTCTTTCCAGTCTTCTTAGTAGACTCGCTGGGGGCAAAGATCTGAGAAACTTATGATTTGCATCCTTAGTTGATACTTTAGCACCATGAGCTTCCAATTGAGAAAGTAACTATTGGAATCTGTCATATCCCTTTTCTAGCCCTTCTGAACTGGATATTTTAAATGCTTCAAACTATTGTTTGAAAACAGCCTTCTGTATTTTCTTTGAAATTGCATTACCACCAAACCTAGTTCTGATGGCTTCCCAGATCTCTTTTGCATCATCCATTACATGAAATCTTCTCATAAGTTCTTTGGAAAGGCCATCACAAGATATTCTTTATCCATCTTTCCTTTTCAACAGCTTGAATTTATGCAGCAGTTACTGGTGAAAGTATTCGAACAACACCATCCTTTCCAGTTGAAATTCTCTTCTTAGAGTTTCCATTCTGAATTACCTTCCAAACTTCATTTTCAATGTACTCAAGGTAATGCTCCATCTTCATAGCCCATATATCATACTCCTCCTTCTTCAGAAATAGGAGTTTAGCATATTTGAGATAGCATTGTTTGAGGAATCACCTGTTGTTGATGTTTAGTGCATCACCATAAACTGATGCATCATCATGGTTTGATTCTTCATCATCCACTGAGATGTGGTGAGAAACTCATCATTAGCAGGTGAGTCATTTTGTTAAAGAATCATAGGAAGTGTAAGTTTTGTGTTTCTAGTGATTCTTCTTCCAAAGTTCCCTCTACAGGCCTCTGATATCCACTGTAGGTCCTTAGGTTTAAGGAATCAATAAAGCCTTTGTAAGACATAGCTAACTGAATAAATCCAAATCAACTATGTGAGCGACACTGACTCTGAATATCAAGTGATAATCGAATCCTTAACACAAGAAATTAAGAAGAAACAATAAACTAATTCTATTAAACTCTAATGCTTCCAAGTTTGAAATTTTAACAACGACATAACATTGTGCCTTAGGTTCCTTGTTATACACCAAGGAAACCCTAATGGGCTTTACAAACGTGTAAAAGGATAATACATATCCTTTCCTAGGATATCTCTAAGATAACTATTACTATTCTGTTACATAAACAGACTTAACTAGAACAGACTTAACTAAATATGACCAGTACTAACTCTAGTACTGCTACTCTACCAGTACTAACTTTAGTACTGCCAAACTTAACTTAGTAATGCCAATATTAACTTAGTACTACCAGAACTAACTATTACTACCAGACTTAACTGTTATACTACCAGTATTAAGTCTTTTACAATCTATTTCCCAACAGAATATAATTGAAAATAAATCAAAAGTGCGTTATTTATGAAATAAACCAAATGCTTCTAGGATGAATATGACTTCTAGGGAAAATGTTAGTAAGATGGATGAGAGAATTGATAAGCTTGCGGATCAACTTTCGACCATAGTCGAGATTGTTTCTAAGAAAGTTTTCACTCCCGCTCCAGTTAAAGCGGTTGAGGAAACTTGCGTTACTTGTGGTGGTGCCCATTCTTGGTATAATTGTCCGACTACCGATAACAATCAAGCTAGTGTTTGTGTGACTACGGGTACTTACAATCAAGTTAACCCTCTGAACCGTGTTAGTAACCAAATGGCACCACCCGGCTTTGCTCCGGTACAAAACAATGGTCAAAATATGCTTAATCAAAATCAAGGTCAGGGAGTTTTTTTTTTAATTTTTAAACGGGAATAATTTTCATGGTACCCAAGGTTTTCAAGCTCAAAATAATCATGCTCCAAATTTTCAAAATCAAGGATTTCAAAACCAACCTTTTCAAGTTCCTAATAATCAAGTTCAACAAGAGATTTTTCAAATGATTTTTCAAGTTACAAGAGGAATAACGATCAAATGATGAGAAACATGCAAAATCAAATCAAACACTTGTTGAAAGGAACCTTAAGAATAAAATGTTCACAACACGATAAAATCTCAACAAGAATTCCGTCAAGATAATTAACAAAACTACCTTTCAAAATAATTTGCAAAACATTATAGTTGGATTAATTTTCAAAACCAATGGCCTCAACTTCGGTACACCTTCTGATATACCTTTCCAAACACTCAGGGTTGAGATGAAAGCGATCACTACTCGAAGTGGTGTGGCTTACGAGGGACCCTCGATTCCTACTAATCCTTCTCCTAAAAAGGTAGTGGAATGAGAAACCGAGGAGACAACGGATAAGGAGCAATCTAATTTCCAAGGAAGTACCGCTCAAATCCCACCTCCGGTTACCCCCATTCCAACTCCGAAACCCGACGTTCCGAAGAATTTATCTAAGCAAAATATTCCATATCCTTCACGACGAGATGATCAAAAGTCTCGTGACAAAGCTTCGAATCAAATGGAGAAGACTCGCAAACATTGCAAGATTTGCGCTTCACATAAGTTTCGCGGATGCTTTACTTTTTGATGCAAAATTTTGCTCCTACGATAAGATTTGCTCATGAATAAGTAAACAGTAGCTTGAGTTCGCTTAAAACCGTTGAACGAGAAATAGCTCGGCGATGTCTACTCAAAAGCTTCCCGAAAAGCTTGGAGATCCGGCAAGTTTCTTATTCCATGTGGATTTCTCGGAATGATGTATGTCCCGCCCTTGGCCGCTCTTGGCGTAAGCTAAATCCGATATGCCCCTTTATTATTCTGGAACAGCTTTTCTTTACCTTAACTTACACCAACACGGATGACTTTAGACTAGCAGATCGATCATTAACTCATACCAAAAGGAGTCAGTGGAAGACGATTTTTGTCAAAGATGGGAGTTTCCCATTTTCCTACGATTTGTTATTGTATATTTTTGAAGCCTCCTCAAGTACCTCTCATTTTAGGAAGATCCTTTTTGAGGACCGGTCGTGCTTTAATTGATGTGTATAAGTAGAAGCTTATTTTAAGGGACTAAAATGAACAAATAATTTTTCATGTCAATGGCATGATAAAACATCCTTAAAAGCATGTAAACGAGTCAATTAAAATGGTTAATGACACATGCAAGGATAGTTTTAAGAAGTTCACTGACAAACCCGCTCTAGTTTGATTGCCTCCATCGGAAGATGACAACGGATGGAAAAGGAAAAGCAGGAAGTTAAGATCTTCGCCAAGTCACAGCTAAACGCCAAACTCGTATCACACCTTGTTTGAAGAATTTTAAAGTTATTTACAAGGAGAGCATGTTTCATTCAAACAAAATACCTCAAGTTTCTTTAGTTTTTGCAATCACATCCACCTTACCGTCTATTGACCCAAGGATTCTCTCATAATGGGGGACGAGCACCTTAGTACTTTTAGTGCTGAGGAAATTGTCCCAATCCCAAGAGAATTTGAGGATACACCCATGAGTGATAGTAAGAACATTGTTACCTTCGAGTGATTGAATTTCTCTCCAACAACGTCCACGTGATGAAGTCCGTGACTTTCTCTAACCCTCTTTTCGAATTTGATGTCCAATTTCAACTCAAAGTGACATAAACCCTCTTTTTGATGAAGTGTTATAGGACATCGAGTGCAAGGATTCTTATGATTCCAACCTTGATGAGTTGACTTTCCTAGTCACACCTCTTTCTGATTCTAATAAGGATGAGTGTCTTGCTCCAGGAGACGCACTTAAGAAATATACTTCACCATGAATCCTTCTGCTCCTATGAAAAGCGTACTTCATTCTCTAGGACGCAACGATATCACCTTTCGAAGGGAATGATGATTTATTTGATTTTGAATTAAAACGAATGATTGACAAGAATTATGTACGATGCACCAATTGATTAAAGCTGAGTTTTCGACAGGAGGCTACAATGAAGAGATCGATGGATTTCTACTATCGAAGTTCCTCGTACTATTGAGGAAGGTTATTATACTTAGAGGGAGACGTATTATATCTTGAGAGTTTGCTTAGTGATGATAACACCCATAATCTCTCTTCCGATGTATTTTTTGATCATGAACCACAACACATTAAGAATGAATCAGACCATGATAGTTTGATAACTTTTTCTCCCAAGAGTATCTCATCACCATTAGTACGCTGTGAAGTACATCACAATTCCTCCAGAACAATTAGAGAGCACAGAGGATAATATCAGTCGATGTCATTACATGCGGAATTCATCTTCCGTCGCCGGAAAATATTCATTAATAACAATCCAACGAGTCACTTCACATCTAACTACCCTCGTCAGGATAGTGACTATTAATAGGGAAGAGATCGATATATTTTCCGGACCAGATGATTCGATACCACCAGGTATTGAAAGTGATTTTGACTCAGAAGAGGATATTATTGACAACTTGCTTAACGATGATCCCATCTAAATATGATCTTTAATCCCTCTACAGGAACCGATGTCCGAGAATAAACAAAGTTTAATGAGCTTAATGAAGACTGAACGTTTAGACCCAGGGGAGGTGAATATTAATTTTGAATTGTGGATTCCTCACATTTGTCATTCAACTTTTCTCCTGTATCTCACTACCCTGGAGGTTTCTTCTTTACATTCCTCCACCGAGAGAGTACACCATTTTTGACCTCTGCAACTTTGCTTTTCATTTTTCTTCTTAAGAGCCGGTAGTAGTTAAATGTTTCATGAATTTTGCTCTTCTACTTGTTTCATCCCCAAGGACGAATGAATTCGGGGATCGAGTCAAGCTATGTGACACGGTTACCAAAAACAAAGCGCTTCGTGGGAGGCACCCCATGCTTATCACTCTATCTTTTTTCTTATTTCTATTGTGATGTGAGGAGGCTTGTACTCTTCCGATTCTACGTTTTTGTACCCTTTATGATTATTTAAAGGAAAGACCCAAAATTTCTGAAGACACCCGTGTTCGTGTTTTATCCGTCCACTTAGCTTCCTATCCTTATCTTGCCATTCGTTTGGGGAAATCCCCAAATAAAAAATTTATCCTAAATTACTATCGTCTAACATTTTATCTGCTTGAGATTTTTTGTGATACTTTCTTCATGCCTAGATAAGCATTCAACTTTTTGAAGTCTAGTATGGGGTTTTAATCTTAGGCAGGAAACATTGAGGACAATGTTAATTTTAGTATGGGTAGTAATATCTTCGATATAATCTTACCTACCATTGCCCGAAGTTCTCACGTAACCCCGTTTTCCCCCCTAAAATTTTAAAAATATGAAAAAATTTAAAATATTTCCAAAAATAAAATAAGTGTTTTGCACAATTTGACTTTCCAACTGGATAGAATTAGAATAATTTTTACTCGATCGATCGTATTGAGCCACTAGCCTTGTTATTAACCTTTTAGGCTAAGCGTTCGCAAAATTCACGAAGAACGAAAAATGATAGAGTTAAGTATGAGTGGGATGCTAAACAAGATGTATATGAATCAAAGAAGCTTCATGTATGTAATTTGTGGCTTTTTCCTCCCATAAGCTCCTAACTCGGATTAAAAATACTTGCATTTTTTGGAGATTAAACATAAATCAACAATTTTATGTAGAGAAAAGCAAATTTTTTTAGTCTTAGTTTCAAAATTTATACTTGAATTTTTTAAAAAGATGTCTATATATATAGATATTATTAATATTATATATATATATATATATATATATATATACATATATATATATATTAATAAATAAAAAATATATAATAATAATAAAAACTGTGGGCTGATAAAAGTTTACTACCTCTTGCCGCTCACAACTGATGTGGTAGTCTTCTAAATAAAGCCCATAGTAAGAATAAAAATCCCGAGGCTGATAAAAGTTTGCTTCATCTTGCCGGCACACAACCGATTTGCCAGCTTTCAAAAAGTCAAGGGTTACAATTGTAATAAAAATATGTTTAATATTAAGTTTGAATTAATAAATAGATCTCTTTTTAAATATGCTTTTGAACTTTGACTATTCTATTTTATAAGCTATGTATATACGGGAAACCTGAGAGTTTTTGAAACCTAAGGTCCGTGAGTCCCGATACTAGTCTCTGTGGGGTGTCAAAAGCCTGGTCACTTAGCCGCAAGGTTGGGATGTGCCGAGACGAAAGTCGCTACATGGGATGATCTCGCCTTCAAACTCATTATTCTCGGGTGGAACGTGAAGCATAGTATTTTGCAAAACGTTGATCCAAGGTTGAAATTCAAAATAGCACATTCACCTAAGATATAATAATTGTCGGGAGTGAAAAGTTCACAAATTGCAAATATGAGTAGTATTAGCATCTTTACTGATATTTAACTGTGATTTCGTTTTAAGCTTGGTTTGGATAAGTGAAAAGTCAGGAACGATGAATTTATCCTTTTTGAGGCATTCTCGGATCGGAATGCATCTTGTTCTATGATCCCTAACAGTTATGGAAATAATGAAAGTCGGAATATTCTAGTTAATTACTATAAAAAATCATAAAAATGGAAAAAGTTTTGAAAATAGGAAAATAGGGTGTTTTAAAACTTGTGATTTCTTAAACTCTCCCCACAAAAGTCTTTGCTACTTTTTAAGGATTTTGTTTAGGGAAGTTTTTAAGGTATTTGGTTTTAGAGCATATAATATTGCGCGAGGACACGCAATCGCTTAGTTTGGGGAATTTTGATATGTTAGAAATCACATATCCTTATTATATCCAAAATAGCCCTTAAATGATCAAAATGTGCAAAAATATACTTGTATTTGTGTATTTTGGTTTAGTGTTCCTCCAATTATAACCTGCTGAGGTCTTAACAGCAGATCCCCACTTTCCCTTTACAGCATGAGAATGAGACATTTGTGATGTAATTTTTGCAAAGGGTCTTCTTACAGATGAATGTGATTTTGAAAAATCCCTTCTTTGATTAAATTGATTCATCTGTGGTCTTTTAGGACTAAAACTGTTTGATGTCCTAACAGTATTAACATTAGTATTAACAGTATTAACTCTAGGCCTAACAGAATTAATATTTGTCCTACCAGTATTAATATTAGTCCTAACAGAATTAATGTTTGGCCTACCAGTATTAAGTTGTACTGGTCTAGGAACAAATTGATTAGCATGATTAATCTTTGAGTTGGAATTAGTCCAAATTTTGGTTTGCCTCTATGTGACCAGTATTACAAACCCTTGATTTCTTAACCACACCTCTTTTTGCCAATTTTTTCATAATAGTCCCAATCTTAATCAAATACTTAACTACACAACAAAACATTTCTTCTTTATGAAAGAGTAATCTTCCCCTAGTTCTCTTTCCATCATAGCATTCCAATTCTTCCTGTTAACTTTAGGTGTTGCATGTTCTTTGATTGGTTTTGCCTAGGAGTTGTTTATGTGTGAGACACAAACAGGTTCAACTTCTTTTGATTTTGGAGCAGACACACCTTTTTCAGTTGTTTTCATAGGTGTAGACACATACACTTCTGAAGGTACTCTTGAAATCTCAGATTCAAGATCAACAGTATGTTCAGAGGAAGTTCCAATAGATCCTGCACTGTCATTAGATTGACAGGTAGAATATTTACTAGATCTATCATCTGATACATAAGGTTCAGGCTCTTGGGGTCCCTTTTTACCATAAACATACAAAGACTCGTCAATTTCTTCTTGTGGTTTAGGAGTATAATCTCCACTTAAGGGATGTGGAACACCCTTAAAATCATTAGCTTTTATGAACTATTATACAAAGTGTTTCCCATGAGTCCCTTCCTGTACCCTTAAAACAGAAAATTTATTTCTTCCTCATACCTTTATAACATCATTGTTCGATTTTATTTCATACCCTAATAGCCAATTTTTACTATTTGACAACTCATGCCAGAATAAGTAATCTCCAAAGATCTTGAATAGAATCTTTCCATGAATCTAATGTTATTCTGTAATTGTTCCCTTTTCTTTTACAGCTTTTCATTCTAATTCCTATATTCTTTTAATTTTTCATCTTTTTTATATATTTCATTTGCCTTGAAATGTACGCTTTCATATAGATGATGTTGCTGTTTTTTGAAAAGTAACAAGTTGAGCTTCTAGTTTCTTAACAGCTTGACTATAGGCAAGTATTTGTGCTTCTTGATCACCTAACTGATTCATTTGTTCATCACATATAGTTTTAAGAGTATTATATGAATCAATGCAAGTTTTAGAACACAAAGATACCTCACTACTAGAAGCTGTAGCCATGAGTGCGTGATTTTCATTCATCTTCAGTATGTCTCCCCAATTGGTCAATACCATCATCCATTGTCGCATGCCCATCTGATTCTTTTTTACTTGCTTTCCTGCTTCTTGTTTGAATAATACGTCCTCTCTTTTTCTTTCCATCATGTGTCTCATTTGCTATACATTCCCTAGCAAAGTGGCCAGTGTTGTGACAATTAAAGCATTCAAGCTTCTTTTTGTCAAAACCAACAGGTGTTTTTCCATCAACACGAACTCTCCTTCCTGTTTTCTTATAAAACTTCTTCATTCGTATAGCAATCATTGCTATCTGCCAGTTTATGTCCATCTCTTCAATGCCAAGTACAACAATTTGTATCCAAGTCATCATGAAGCAAGCCCTTCCTCTTATAGTTTTATATCAAAGAGGGAATAAATAACTTCATCAGCAAAACCAGCACGAGCTTCTTTTTCATGAATATTGGTTGAAGAAGTAGAAGCGTGCAAGTAAAGTAGGCACCAATAAAACGAGACTTACCCTTATTAGTACTGCTTTTGCCTTTGTGAAACAAAAGCAACATTGAGCACTTAAGATGTATTTTGAGCACCTTGGATCGCCTTACTCAAAAATCCTAAGGTTTATTGTACAAATCAACAATAGAAAAGGTGTCAACATCTGGTTTTAGTTTCTCATGAGTCATTGCCATATTGGACCATGATGGGGGCAAAGACCAGGAAACTTATGAATTGCATCCGTCAGTTGATACTTCAGCACATGAGCTTCCAACAGAGAGAGTAATTGTTTTGAAATCTTCATATCCTTTTCTAACCCTTCTAACTGGATATTGTAAAATGCTTCAAACTTTGTTTGAAACAGTCTTCTGCATTTTCTTTGAATTTGCATTACCACCAAACCAAGTCTGATGCTTCACCAATATTTCATTTGCATCTCCATTCCATGAAATCCTTCTCATATGTCCTTGTGAATGTCATAAGTAAGATTTCATAGCCTTCCTTTCTTTTCTCAACAGCTTGAATTTCTGCAGCAAGTTAACTGGTGGAAGTATTCGAATTACACCATCCTTTCCAGTTGAAATTCTCTTCTTGGAGTTTTCATTTTGAATTACCTTCCAAACCTTATTGTCAATGTACTCAAGGTAATGCTCCATTTCCATAGCCCATATATCATACTCCTTCCTTCTCGAAATTGGGAGTTTAATATTTTTAGATGGCAGTTGTTTGAGGAAACGCTGTTGTTGTTGTTTTAGGTGCACACCAGTTTCTATGCATCTTCATGTTTGATGCCTCTTCAGCACTGAGGTGTTAGAGAAAAACTCCTCATTATCAGGGTTGAGACATGGTTGTAAAGATCTGAAAGAGAGTGTTTGTTTGTGGTTCTAGTGATTCTTCTTACTCAAAGTCCCTCTATTGGCTCTGATACCACTTGTAGGTCCAAAGTCTTGGATTTGATTAGCCTTTTATAAGCCAATAGCTAACTTGAATATATCCAAATCACTATGTGAGAGATAAAAACAATGAATACTATGTGTTAATGCGGAATCTTAACACAAGTACTAAGAAGAACAATTGTAAACTAACTTCGTATATTGCTATTGATTTCTATTAGAATACTATTTCAATCTCATACTAAACATTGTGCCATAGGGTTCCTTTTATACACCAAGGAAACCCTAATGGGCTTTACAAACGTGTGAAAGAAAGCGGTATCCTTTCTAAATATCTCATAAGATATCTCTAATATAACTATTACTATTCTGTTACATAAACAGACTTAACTAAAACAGAATTAACTATTTATCTTGTCCAAATCAAAGATGACTAATGAAAGTATCTAGTTAAAAGTAGATTATTTTTTGATGTGCACATGCTATAAACTTAGAAGAACTAAATGATCACCCGGATAATACTTTGCTAAATCATGACACATGATCCGTTTGACGAGATCTACCAAAATTCCACTGAAGTAAGCATAGTTCCAATTTCGATCATATTGGGTTTGAGTACATGCATACGGTGTCTGTATAGTATAATTCAAGTTAATATGTTAATTTAACTTAATATAGTAAAAGACTTGATGACATCGACTGATGTTACTTTTATCACTAGCTAGTTTATCATATTACCGTTCCTATGATTAATGTAATAAACTAAAAATTTGATAATAATTAAACTAAAAAATATCAAGTTTTTTGGTAGAGTCATAAAACTTATATTAGGCCTCATATCAAATTGTGTTCAGCATATAATCATATATGTGTCGTTAGTCCTTGAACCCGTTAGTCACTACCGAATTAAGTACTTATTAAGTACATGTCACTTGAGTATATTGTCTTTTCACATACATTTCATTACACCAACAAAAAGGTTAAGCGATTTTGTATTAGACGATGAAGTTATTATACGTTGTATTACACCACAATGTATTATAGGTTGTACATGTTAAGTAGCAGTAGACGATTTTAACCATGATTTAATAGTATGTCGATGTTCAATAATCCTTCATGGTATCACATATATACATACCGTTAGTGACGACTCGTATGAAATGATTTTGATATATGGCAAATTAACCGTAAAGGTCTAGCACTTTTGTGAAATCAGAGAATTGAAATGTAGTTGAGAAAAGAAATGTAAGGAATTGAAACTGATTGAAAAATTCATAATAACTCCATCGTTTGGTAACACTAAGAAATGAGAAAAACTTCACTTTTATTTAATTCATTTTTGTAAGAAGTTTAAGACAAATTCACAATCAATTTAATTCGACATGCCAACCTGTCGTATTAGATAAACATGTGATTAATAAAATTATTTTATTTTTTATATAAAAAGTACAGCCTTTTAACTGTTGTTATTCTTTTGAATTTTCTACACGCCTTTATGCGTGATATATTTTTCTACACGCTTATTAATGCGGGAAATTTTCTACACGCTTTTCTTTGCGTGAACAAATAAGCGTGGAAAATCATCTATTTTTTTTTAGTGGTTTAAATTGTTTTTGATTTTAAGCATAACTGAATCAAATGTAACTTAAAATACCAGAGTTATAATCATTTGAGTTCATTACAAAATCAAAGTGTCAATTTCATCACCAAACCCAAGAAATATATCAAGTTCTTTACAACCACAACAATGGATGCCATTATTTGATTATCAAAATTGATGAGAATCAAAGAAACTAAGCAGATGATGTCCACAAGCAGACGAAGTGGACGAAAAATGCCCACCAACCGAGGTGACGAACGGGTAGCAACACAGATCGGGAAAAATATGGCTTAGGAATGATGACTTTTGGGGTTAGGGTTTCAGCGACTTTTGAAGATTTATGTAGAATGTGAGTGGCACGTCCTTACAAAGGAAGTATTTCTCGTAAAAACGAATTTCTCCGCCATATAATTTCTCTAGGACAAAGCAAATATGATTAATTCCATTTCTTTTGCTTCATTTCTTGCTACCAAACACACCCTAAAGGTCTAGCACTCTTGTGAAATAGGTGTGGATAAACTTTCAAAGCTAGGTGAAGAAGTTTTGTTCACAAGCACTAGTTTTTCACTAACACATCGGTCATTTTAATTTAATTATTTTAGGAAGGTCATTTTAGTAATTTTTTCTACAGTCTAAACCCATGGACAGGGTGTCAGTTATCATTTCTTTCATACCACTCTCCAAGGAGTACACACACCCCACTAACCGCCCACTTTTTCTATATTGCCATTGTGACCCTAATCACAGTCATCGGCCAACCTGAATCATCTCCGTCATCGGCACCAGTCTTTAGCCCATCATCGGCATCGTCACTTTTTTATCACCGACCACTTGCCTCGTCACCATTCACCTGTCTTTATAGTCAGAATTTTACATACAGCGATTGAAACCCATAAAATAGTCTTCAAAGTCTATTATAATTCATGGTTTTACTATCGTTCAAGCAACAAATCGATCGATTTTTGATTAGTTCAGTTTAACATATAAAATTTTTGTCTATCTTGTTATAGTGTTTAACATATAAAATTTCCATGTGCAGCTAAGGTGTTTGATATAATGCCGGAATGAAACTTATCAGTTTAACTATTCACATTTTGCTGCTAAAGACAAATAATAGGAATATGTATTTTTAATGAATAACATTCTTTACATATTTCAGAAAGTGAAAGAATCGGATGTTCGTAGCCTTTTGGGTGACTAGTGGATCCGTAAGCATCGTGGTAAAATTCAACAGTGGCACACAAGTTATCTGAGAACAGCAGGGGGTAAGGCGTTGTTTGTTCCGTTATTCGTTTTATTTGCTTTTGTTTGAAAAACACAAAGGGATGGTGATCCGCCTCATTTAACATTCATTTTGTGTTTTGATTTTATGTGAACTTTATTTAGTAAGGTACACTTATTGTTTAAATGAGTATAACTATCTGTTTGTTTGATAACAATCTGTACGGATATTCGAGGCCTAGTTTGTTTTTTCATTATTCTATTGACTACGCGGCGTATAATTACTTCGATGCTAGTGAATTAGAATCTTATAGACCGAAATGAGGTGCGGTTAAGACATATATATAAATTAGTATGTGATAATATTATCAGGTAATTTAGATGATTGAGGCTCGACATGATGTATGTGTTCATGCCTTTTTATAGTTTGACAAGACAACTTGCTGGTTGGTCATATTTGCATCCTAACCTTCTAATCCTTCTCGATAAAATGTGGCTCGTGTGAAATTTGTGTAACTTCCATATAGATTATGTTATAATTGACATATTGGCTATCGGTTTGTTTGTAATAGCTGATGTGGAGTTTGATGTGATTAAGTATTTTTCTCAAAACGTGTTGTGATCCCGTGTCACAGTTGGAAGTGTGTTTGTTATTTGAATGAGTGTAGTGTATAATTACTAAGAAGATAGTGGATTAAAGCTTATGCACCGGACATTTTTTCCAGTTTATTTACATGTTTGAGGCTCGGCTTATGTATATTTTCTCATTTTTCTGTTCTATGTTTTTACTGTGTTTAGGCCTCATCGGCCTTCTATTTTCCGAAAACTTTTGTACACATCCATCTTAAAGTTGACCGGGGGGCGGGGACTATTTATTTCTAGATATATTTCAAATATGTTTCTAGTTATTTCTTGCTATTCACATCTGTCATTTTAAAAATGTGATCAAATATATTAGAATTATAGGTTTAAGATGTGCTGCAACTTTTGATCTTTAGTAGGTATGGCTATTGAGTAAATTTTGTATCAGTTATGTTATAAATGTATAATGGCTAACTTGATAAAGAAATTAACGTGGTACTTGGTTTTTCTCTGACACCTATTGAGGCATGTATGAATGTTGGAGTCTAGTTAGCGTGTTTGTTATTGAAATGACTACAACGTATAGTTACTATGAAGATAGTGGATTAACATTTGATTTCTGTTTGGAAGGTACCGATGAGCAACTTCGAGAAGAACTTAGAATATCTATATCGGAAAAAGTTCTTCCAGCATACTGGGCATTTTTAGGGAGGTTTGGGAGTCGACTAGAAGGTGGAAGGCATGGCGGGAAGTACATAAAGTACTACCCTGATGATTTGAAAAATTGTCTATAGGACTTATTTGAAAGGAAACCTTTTGTTATGAACAAACATGAAAAGAAGGATTTATCATACAGGTACTGTTTTTTCTCCTGCTTTAGTCGTTCCGCTATATAACTTGCCAAACATACTAAATTCCAGCATGATGAGTTAGGTTTCTTCACAAGGGTTTTGGTTAAGGTTTGTTGACCTGCCTACATAATTCTGTATATTATAGGTTATTGTATGCAGGACCTTCTATATATGTTGGTTTTAAAGCGGTCTTTGACACTTTTACCTTAATTGTTGTAGCTTGTAAACTAGTTTGTTGGTTTAGTAATTTTGTTCATGACATTGTTATATACTTCTTTTGGTTCGAGTTTACTTCAGCTTTCTTGAGTCTCAATGTCCTTTGCTTGTTGTATGTACTGGTTGGTTTGCAAGTCGTTGCCTTTCTGCTATGAGCTTGTCTGTGGGAACACGTTATGATTTATTAGTTTTCTGAATTATATTTTCTGCGCTCTTGTTTTTATTTGCTTTTTGGACCCTAGGTGAGACCTACTTAAAGTAAATGGAAATTTTATCCATAGATTACGTTAATTTGTTTGCGACTGTTGCGACACTTAATATGATGAACCAAAATCAGTATTTGAACTGATTTTGGATCCACCTGAATCACAACAGGGTGTTATGGGCTCTTTTCTTCTCTCATCTAGTAAATTAACCATATTATTGCTAGTTCACATGGATAGGATGTCTTATAAATGGGCCGATTTTGAACTATAATTTGCTATTTATCGTTCCCTGCTCCAACTCACTTGTATGCTGGTTATAGAATTCAGTAGTCATAAAATGTGTTTGTCACTGAAGGTGGGGCTTCTTTTACTCTGCTTGCTCTTTATGAATTGTATATGTTTGTAAAGGTAATTATTTTTTATATCCACATGGTCAGATGCAAACTAGCATTGAATACTTTAAATTTATTTGAGCTACATCTGCTACCCAACTTTTATTCTCTCTAGTATGACTTACCATCTAACATGGATTCATATTTAGGCATTTTCTGCAACATTGTTACCAGGAAATAACTTTTACTAATGGGTCTTGTGTATAGCGGTAGAAGTGGCAATCTGGATCTCTACCATATAATGGGTCTTCATGTGACTGGACAGATGGATAACTGTGATCGTTATGGATTATGCGGCCCATATGGGATTTATAACATTAACAATTCCCCTCCTTGTGGATGTTTAAGAGGGCTCGAGCCTAGATTCCAAGAAGAGTGGAGAAGAGCTGATTGGTCTAACGGGTGCATAAGAAAAGCTGACTTGAACTGTTCTGGTGGAGATGGGTTTGTGAAACAAAGGGGTGTGAAGGTGACAGATACACGGAAGACTTGGTTTAATGTTAGTATGAACCTTGAAGAATGTGAGAAAGTATGTTTAAGAAACTGCAATTGTACAGCTTATGCTAATTCAGATGTTACATCAGGAGGAAGTGGTGTTTGATTTGGTTAGACGATTTGGTTGATATCAGAATGTATGGTGAAGATGGGCAAGATATTTATGTAAGAATGGCTGCCTCGGAATTACATAAGTTTGATTCAAATATTCTTTTTGGTATCATATATGTGTTAAACTCATAATTAAGTAACTCCAGATTCATTCTTACTATATGCAACAGATTCATTCATGCTTTTGTTCTAAAAAAATCATAATTGAAAAAAGAGAAGTTCAAGTCATAAGCCTTCTTCATTGCTTTGTATGTTGTATCCAAGTTGATATGCCAAATACACAGTGACTACACCACAAATCAACATGTGACAACCATAAATCTACATGTGATTTTGTCAATTATCGAAAGTTAAACATGTCTATGTATGTTTTTTAATTAGGTTTTTGTCAATTATCAAATGTTGTACAAATAACATGTGATTCGTACTGAGTTTTATTTACCATGTACATGGATCACATGTGATTCACACGCGGATCACATGTGATTCACACAGGAAACACATGTGATTGTGATAAAAGAATCTCATGGCAAATTAATAGTTCATACTTCATGTAACAAACTTAAATGTCTTACAAATTGACTATTTTATATTGAAACCGGGTCACAGTGATTCAATTTACAACAACAAAGAAAAAAAATCATACTTGATTTACATTTTCCCAAAACTTTAATCACGAAGTGTTTACTTCTTTCTACATCAATGTATGCCCCGTCAGCTGGTATAGAAATTCCTTGTATATGAGGCTCCACTTTAACTTTAAGTGATTTTTCTTCCATTTTTTCATCTTCCTTTCACACCACATTTGTCTAGAGCCCGTGATGGATTTTTTTTAAGATCAATTTTCTTTCAAGTATCTGCAAATACTACACACTTTTTTTTTTTTAAAAAAAAAAACCAGTATACAACATAGGAAATAAGGAACTATTTATTTAGATTTTTTTTGTATAAATCACGTATGATTTACACGAATCACATGTGATTTATGCAAGAATCACATGTGATTTACACACGAATCACATGTGATTTACGCAAGAATCACATGTGATTTACACACGAATCACGTGTGATTTACAAAGAATCTCTTTGGTGAGTCCGCGATAAATCATCGTGATTACACAAAATCACTTGTGTTTCTTATGCATGTGCAAACTACAACACCATTAGTTCCATATAACAACATGAAATAAAGAACTAATTTTCATATTTGTCTTATGTAGAATCACATGTGATTTATGAAAATCACACATGATTTATAACTTTTATAACAAAAGAAAACAAAACATAATCATGTGTGATTTTACCCAGAAACTGCATCTACATTATCTTCTTGCACTGAATATGAATCTGAATTGCGTATCATGATTTTTGAATTCCAACTGATTTTGTTCATCAACCTTTTTTTCTTTCAAATTTTATTCGTTTAACCTTATTTTTAACATTTTTAACGAATCGTTTATAATTCTAAAGATCATAGATCTAAGAATAACAACATGATTTTAAACCACTTATGTATATCAAAATCAGAATCACATGAGATTTAGGATAATCAAACAACTGAATCACATGTGATTTACTACTTCATACATCAAAAGTAATTCAAATTTGGTTTAGTCTATAACAACAAAGAGTAAATCATATGTGATTTACATTTTCTCATAACAAAACACTACAACACCACAATCACGTGTGATTTGCCGTTACATATATCTTAATAGTTTCATGATTCACTTGCCTTTCTCCGCTAACTACTATATGAGTTTGATTATCAACAAAGTCTACTACTCGATAGCTTTACTTTTTGCCAACCATTTTACACACCAACATGAAAAACATTTAAAATAATAATTTAACTGATAATTTATGAACGAATGTGGAAACTGTAACAACTGTTTAATAAGTACACATACTCGAAAATGATTGTCCAATTCAGACTATTTTATTTAAATGAGCTGATGAATTTGACCCAGTTTGACTATTGATTATTCAAACACTTCTATTAACTCTTGTTAGTGATGTTATTAAAAAACTGTTATTAATGTGTGTATAGTGATAGTTGTGAACAAGGGTCTGCTTACGCAATAATGACGATACTAAAACCAAAACGCGAATTTCACATATCAACACACCACTAAGTTATCCTCAAACACAGAAAACATCCCCATCTGATTTGCATGCTCACTTGCTGCACCCCCATCAACGAACGCTAGACATTAATTGACGATTGTGATTTTTGGTGAACGATTTGGGATTTTCCAGTAAATCGACGCTGATTTGTGTGATAGACCGTATTGACGATGAATTTTTTTGTGATTTCCTGGTGATTTATAGATGGTAGGATAGAAAGTTCCGGCGTGGTTTGAAAGTTTTCCGGTTGTGGTTTTTGTGTCGAGAACGGTTGTGTGTTTTTTTTAGGAGAGAAATAGTTATGTTATTATTAATGATGGGTAAGGGTGATTTAGCGGTTTTATATTATATGAGAACTATTAGATCTTAGCCATTGGAGTTGAAATAAAATCAAAAGGCTAAGATCTCTCCTTTTGTACTTTTGATAATATGGTTCTATGAGGATCTCATCTCACACACCCTAAAGGTCTAGCACTCTTGTGTAATAGGTGTGCTTTCAAAGCTAGGTGAAGAAGTTTTGTTCACAAGCACTAGTTTTTCACTAACACATCGGTCATTCAATGACAAGAGCAACATGCTGATAATTTTCCCAATGAGAAGACGTGACATATCGTCTTATTTATGACATGATTTCAAGATTTTGTTTTGCCTTGGGATTATATTCACCAACTATAGATGCTAGATCTTACGCGAGCAGAACAAAACTAGATAGCTTATTACTAGATCAATTGTGTTTCTATCATTTTGTACTCTTATCTTGATTCAAACATCAAAAAATATGGCAACTTCCATACCTGCAATAATTTTAGATCTATAACTCATACTTTTCTTATTTGTGCACGTATTATGAAAACAAAAATACTTTTCTTATTTGTGCACTTTTCCCAACACTTGGTTACAATTGCAAACATGGGAGATGACATTTAACCAGAAAACATGACCATGAAACATGCTAATTTTGGGTTCGCTACACTTTCAACCGTGAGCCAAAATGGTCTATCAAAGCGGATCGAGAGACCTCAGCTAGCACGTTCTTATGTATATGTGGCTTTTTCTTTTTTATGAATAACTTTTAATTGTTACAGCTAATTTCCTAGTAACTGATGTTTGCTTTTTATGCTAACTATCTAAAAACTGATGCATGTTTTTATGCTTTTTATTTAATGCAGAGAATGCTTCTGTACAACGGAGTACTGAAAAACTTGACATATTAGAGCTCCGGGGTGTTACTTTTGAAGTTAATGGCCGGAAGGCATCCACTTGACTCGACTATACCAGATGGTTCACACTTGGTACAATGGGTACGAGACCACTTGCATAACAAGAGGAACCCGGTGGACATCTCTGATCTTAAAAAAAGAGGGACCCCAGATGCATGAAATGCTGCAGACACTAGCTGTGTCATTTCTATTCATCAGCCCACATCCTGTCGATCGCCCAATCATAAAGGATGTGGTCGCATCCACGAGGACTCGGTATTCAATTCTTAACATTTCGTTTAGTGACAGTGGTAAGTTGGTGACACATACATCTTTATCTAGAAGTTAGGGTGTGCTGGTATGCACTTTTGTATCTTGATGATTAGAAGTTAATGCAAAGAATTTAGTTTCAATCCCCCTCTAGTCTCTATCTGTTCGAGTACTAGTTCACATGGGTCCAAGTGTGGATGTAAGATTCCCAGGCTTACAGAGCAGAGCAAGAAAAGCTTGGTACAATTTTAATACTACTAATCGAGTCGAGCTCGAGCTTGTAATCATCAGCTAGAAAAGTCATGAAATTTCTTTAAGGAAGATTATCTACATTGCATTACGGCACACATACAAAGATATGCTTACAAAGTGTTGCAATGTATCAAAAATAAGATGTCTGTTAAGCATCTCTGATTGATCTTAAAGTGATTAGATGAACATAATGAAATGCAGTTTGTCATGAGATAACAAGTTCATACCTGATACTAAAGCTTTCAATCAAGGATCAAGGATATGTGGATATTTCAAACTGATCGATTTATTTAGATTGAAAATGATGAAACCGGGGAGAGTCTGCACATGAATAGAAGTATGTGTAAGTACAAGTTGTTAAAAGCGTAACAAACATCATGCACCGACAGCAACACTAAAAAAGATCATAATAAAGGAATGAAACTTTGATTATCACAAACCTCATAAAACTCCAAAATGGCAAGAATGATCTTATACTCAACGCCGTCATACCAATGCATGTAAACAAGGTGTTGCAAAAAAAGAGCTAGATTATAAAGATGGGTTCAAAGTGCGAAGAAGAAGATGAAACTGTAAGTGCCAACAAGTAAGCGCAAATGAGCCTAGTTTAGTCGATGTCAGAAAAGTCAAACCCAACCATAACAAGAAAGTGAGGGCTTGCTTTACCTGCAAATGAGCTTCATCTATACCATTAGTCCGGCGGGAGTGCGACTGTTTCAAGTAATGGAATGAAGAAGCAAAAAACGAGATTGGAATATGACACTCGGCCAAGGAATGCCTTTTGGAGAAATAATCAAATTTTGTAAAAGCTTTGCAGAGGAGATGCAACAATAATCAAGCTTTAAATGAGCGGTGGGAGTTAAAAAAAAGAAGAATAACTAGAAGATGAAAAGTATATATGTGTTAACATCAAGTTCAATGGTTTGAAAGAGGGAACATGTTTGAAACACCATGTATACGCACATATACTTGAAAAGAAAACAGATGTATATAGGTGCACGCTCTGTATAGCGATACAAATGGAATTGATGTAAAAAAATGTAAAGGTCCTAATGTACATTAAGAGAGCACCTGTTTGTGTGGAACTACACAATGTAATTAGTGATCCTTGTCTATCTAGTACTAAATTATACGTATAGCAATCTCGACGAGAATGAAAAAATAACAAAAGAAACAAAAGTAGTAGATAAGTAAGTTGAACATGTTGTTTAAAAGTAAACGGAAATTAAAAACAAGTAGTAGTAGCTGCTGCTATTGCAGCAACTACTTGTCATCACCGTCTTGTGCTTTTCTCTTCATCATCCTGAGATGCTTATCGATCTTGGCCATCACAGGGTTATCGAAAACAACATGATCATCTTCTTCTTCTTCTTTCTTCTTCTTCATCTTGGGCGCATCCTCCTCCTTCTCATGATCTTGATTCATCAACTTGTCGAGATCTTCTTGGGTTTTCTTCACCATCTTACCAATCTTTGTTATCTCAAACTCATCCAAATCCTCTTCTGCAACTTTCTTCTTCAATCTTTCAATAAAGATCTTCTTCATCTTGATTAAGGTGTCATCTGATGGTGATTTTATCACACCTCTTTTCCTATAAACCTTTCTCCATAAATCATCGCAAGTCATCTCACTCCAGGTCATGCTATCAAAAGCATTCTTGATTTCGTATTGTGTGTCCAACGCACCCTCTAAATCTTACAAAGACATTCCCAATAGACCCGCTAGCTCCTCCTCATCCAAGGTCCAATCAACCCACAGTTTTCGGTTTTAGAACCCACAAACTTTGTCGCCAACTTCAAACTACGATTGAGCCATAATTATTGTGGTTAGGGTTTCGTAACTTTTTATTATATTACCACTGCAGTTCTAGGTTTCTTGGATCGCAACTTAACCCATTATATACCAAAAAAATTGCAGCTGTAGTCCCAACTCCCGGAAAATTACATTCATAGTCCATGTGGTTTACAATATGTACACCAGTAGTCCCTAAAACATAACATGATTGATATAAATTTTTCTAATTCAAACACCCATTTAATCCACATATACATATTTTCTACTACACATAAATTCAATTACCTAAATTCTTCAACGGCCCTTATACACCCCTAAGAGGTGTACAGAAGAACCGGTTTCAATTGAACCGAAAACCGGAAAAAAAGCTTACGGACTTGCTCATTCCGATCGTGCTTAATCCGTGTCCTGATAGATGGTTCTGGTCTTTAGAGGGATCGGGGGAGTTTTCTGTCGCTTCTATTCGGAGATTTATTGATGATCAACGTCTCTTGACGATGGATTCTAAAACTCTTTGGATTAAAAGTGTCCCGATTAAGGTGAATATTCTAGCTTGGAAAATCAAATTGGAAGCGCTTCCTACGAGATTCAATATTTCGCGTAGAGGTATTGAGATCGATTCTATCCTTTGTCCCATTTGTGATAGGGGGGTTGAATCTACGAGACATATATTTTTTAGTTGTTGTTTAGTTAGACAAATTGCGCGCAAAATTTGTTCTTGGTGGGATATCGAATATTCGGACGTTAACTCCTTCACTGAATGGATCAACTGGATGGCCTCTTTACGTCTTCAGTCTAAAGTTAAGATGATGATCCAAGGTGTCTTTTTTGTGGTTTGGTGGCTTGTGTGGTCTTATCGAAACAAACTTCTATTCGAGGAGAAGAAACCTTCAAAGACGATTATTTTTGATGATGTTGTTTCCATATCTTTTTATTGATGTAAGTCTAGATGTAAAGCATCGTTCAGTTGGGATGATTGGCTTAAAAACCCTTCTTTGATTTCTCTGTAATTCTAGCTCCTTGCTAGTTTCTTAATAAAATCCGCTGTTCAAAAAAAAAAAAAAAAAAAAATTCCGTACCAACCCGAGTACCGAATTGATGGTACCGATTTTTGGAACTTTAGATACATAAATTAATTCAAAAATAACATCCTTTGTATTTCGGTACCAAAACCGAAAATTCCCGCTTAAATTCTATAGCGTTTTGAAGGTACCAATTTTTTTCTCACATATTTCATAGTCTCGGTGTCATACCATCTAGTGAGGACTGGTACCGGTACAGTACCGAAATTCGAATCAATTATTTAAATTTACTTTTTTATAAGAAAAATAAAATATTAATTAATGACAAAAATATCACAATATCAAATGGTATCACTAAGAAAATGCAATTCACCTGGCATTCGAGAAGTAATTGTTTTAAACCAAACGTAATATAAGCAGTTGTTATCAAAATCAAAAAATATTTAGATTTGTATATTATTTATTTTTTACAATTGTCGTTAAGAATGGTTTTTTGGATTTTTTTTTTTATTGAATTTTTAGCTGTATAAATTTACACTGTGTTCTTAAGTTAAAATTTGAGGAGAAATAAAAGGAAAATGAATGTTTTTTGTGTTTTTAAGTTTTTTTTAAGAGTGGAAAAGGAAGTGGAGAGAAATATGAGAGGAATTTTTCTTAAAAAGTCTTCCTCCCATTTTTTGAGGAAAGGGAAATGAAACTTTGAAATATATTGTGTAAAGACTAATATGCTCTTTTTAAAATATTTGGCGCTAAAACTAAACGGCATACATGTAATTTAAACAAGTTATTTTTCTTTTCCTCCAACTTAAGAATATGATTTATGATTACTTTCATTTTCCTTTCCTCTGTCTCAAGAAAAGATAAACCAATACTTCATTTACTTTTCCCATTTTTTTTCACTTTCCTATTCCTTTCATTTTTCTTTCTTATAAAACTCGAGAATATAACGTTAAAGTTGGTTGAGCGAAGTATTTAAGAAGAGAGATGTTTGCAAATTGCAATTTATGTAAAGTAGGGGGTGTATGAAAAAAACATAAGGGCATTATTGTCATTTAGAAAAAAGTAAATTATATAAACATACATTTACCAGGATATCCGGCTCGCGACCCGTCGGGTGACCTAACCCGAAACCCACTCGCCCGACCCGGAAATCACCTTCACACAACCCACCCGTTACCCGACCCGCAACCCGCCCGCCCGACCCGAAAACCCACCCGCAACCCGTCGGTATTTACGAAATAGTCCCTCGGGTATTTACGAAATAATCCCTCGCACTATGTGTTAAATTACAAAAACTACCCTCACTTTAAAAAAAAATTACAAAATACCCCCTCCCCCTAACGGTTGTTAAGTAACGACCGTTAACTTAAACTTTTTTAGCAATTTATAAAAATAGCCCTTGGGGTTATCAGTCCGTTGCAGCGTTAGTCCTTCGCGCCCCGCGGCGGAGCGCGGGTAACCCACCTCGTTATGTTAGAAACTATTGGTGTGCATACTTGTAAACCACAAGGACTATTCATGTAAATTTTAAGACTTAAGGACTAAATAAGAAATATTTGTATGACCACATGGACTATCCCTGTAATTTACTCCTATATTTATTACTCCTTATAAGAGCCTTAGGTATCATAACTTGGCAACACCAAGTTTTTGCTGCCACGTCAGCGCCACATCAGCATAACACCAACACCAACACCACTCCCCTAATCATAACACCAAATAACACCACTCACCTCTTTATTTTCATAAAACCCCCTAAACAATTATTTCATTCTTTTAACAAACTAACCATTTCATTCATAAAATTCAAATACACATTACAATACTAAAAAAAACACACATTAAAAAAAACCGAAATAAAAAAAAATATAAAAAAATACGCCCCGGCGACTAATCTTCTTCCGATGCTTCTTCAACTTCGC
>BQNB010046239.1:0-43824 GCA_026074375.1 Tanacetum coccineum | reverse complement strand
ATACTACACTACAACGATTAGGTGCACTGCCTAGGGAGTTGTAAAACTTCTCGTGTAGAAGTCATATGACAACCGCACATCAAATACACTATGAAAATCTTTATTTGTTTTCTTTTACAAAAAAAGGGAGTGTTCGTGAGGGTCAAGAAAGATTTTGAATATATATCGATTCATTATTCAAATTATGATTGATATTATTATCGAATCTAATTGACAAGTTTTCGAGTATGGACAAGAAATCAGATTCTTATTTGTCTATGTAACACCCCCAAATAGGGTCGCAGTAGAATAATGTGTCCGGGAGCGTTACTTCATAGATCAACAGCACAATATATGAGAACGACCTCAAAAAGAGTCGTTTAAAAATGATACATTGGATTTAATAAATGTTGTTACAAAAGCTCAACGGCTTAACTTGTTCACCCTTGAAAATTTAATGTTTTTATATCATAACAAATATCCCCAAAATGTAATGCCTCTAAATCTTTATGCAATGACTCCAAAATGATTGACCACCAATGTATCTCTTTGCTCTTGTACCTCATAGACCTGAGAAAACAAGCTTTAAAACGTCAACATAAAGTTGGTAAATTCATAGGTTTATGTAAATATAATGTGGGACCGCAAGATTTCCTCGTGATTATGCAACCTGTACACCTATCACAAAATGTATTTACATTTCCTTAAGTTCATGACACTGAAGCTCGACATGTATGAATGCAATATAAATATTGCCACATTGCCCGTGATGATGTTCAACCCAAAACATCCCAAATCTGACATGGTATACATCCGTTGATTCACTCCGTGACACCAGTGAGAGCTACTCACCGGGATGGGGATGTCAATCCCAAATAGATCTATTTATAACATTCACGCTCATACAAAGTAATTAACAGTTCATGATAATGGGCATAGTGGGTTATCGCTACTTAAGCAAACACGTAATCATGATAAAAATATACACTTGCATCAAATTTGTAAAACAATGCATGTTTCTCACCCCAGAAGTTGTAAATCATTGATATAGTAAAACATGGGGCTATGAACTCACCTTATTGAATAAACTGAAGTATATGAATCAAGTCAATGGAAACGTCACGGATAAGACCGAATGCAACCTAATTAAATATATGTCGTATGAGTACGAAGTACTTAATAGATTTGTCCCTCTGTTACATTATAACATGACACTTCTCAGTTTTAGAACTTATTAGACATTATTACATTTTTTGGACGTAATATTTAGACTTGAAAACGACACGTTATCATAGGCTTTTATCTCTTAAATGTAATGTAAATCTTAGAAAGATTGGACACTAAGACTCAAAGGATAGTTTGAGGAAGCGACTCGAATAGGTGGTTTGGAACAAAAGATTGCAGACAAGTATTATTATGTTCAAATTTTGTTCCGAGGTCACCCATTTCACCTTCTTTCTTATTCTACCACTCTGACTATTTTCTTATCTTATAGTGCAAGATGTAGCTGGTTTCTATGAATGTTATACGCGCCGGGCGCCAGCACATCAACACGTACTCTATAGCACTCTTATACTCACATAAACACCTCCCTAGATATAATTTTTATAGGCGTGAGTGCGTCCCAATATTTTTTTTTCATTTTCTTTTAAACAAACACATCTCTTTAAAATAAAAATAAAATTACACTACATAAAATAAATATGACATTTCGTTTAAAATAAAAGTACAATAAATAAAGACACTACATTTTCTCATTCGTTCTTGATGTCGTTGCCAAAGATGATCCACGAGATCATGCCGAATGTCGTTATGCACATGTTTGGCACATAGTTCCTTTTGTTTCTTTATGTGTGTGTCGCATCTCTCGATTCATGTACGTTGCATATTAGCTAAGCGATTAACACATATAGTTAAATTCCCCTATATGGAATTTTTAATCTTTTAGTATCAAATGGGGAGAAAATTGAGTGTTTAAGGTTGTTTGTAAGGTATTATTTAAGAAAGTATATTAACTAAGGAGAAAATAGAATGTTATAGGCTATTTGTATGATAAAAGTGGGTATTTCTTGGATTAAAAGGTTTTTGTGTTGTTGTTGTTGAATTCTACCTGTTGCATAACTTCAAATTAAAAAAAACCCAAAATATAAGCGTTGGTGTGATGGCGATGGAAACCATAACGACCCTATGGCACGCCATGCGGTGCAGCATAACAGCCCCATAGGTGCCGTGTTTGGGCTATAACAAGCCATCGGTGTCTTGCAACATGCTCTTTTAGTGCTAAAGCTACATGGTCAAAGAAAAGAGAAATTGTTGTTTTGGTCACTCTTTGGACATATGGTTCACTATAAAGACCACTGTTGAAGTATATTTTCGTGAGTATGATTAAGCTTTAGTCCTTCTGAGTCATGCAGACTCGTGCATTGCACACGGCTTGTGTCAAATTCTTTTATAATCGTTGTGTTCCATCTTCAAAGTCATGGACTGGTACAAATTTTATAAGAGCTGAGCGTTATAACTACTTTACAAACATAAGAAAGTGACCATAAGATGCAAATGCCGCCATTACCTGTGCCTAAGGAACACTTTTGTTCCTGCATAATCATATCCTTTTGGCCCCATCCACCAATATTTTTCACTCTTTGTAATCACATCTTTATAAGATACATAGCTGATAACATCTAAGAAACGATGAAAGAGTTATTAAAGTTTCTTTCCTTTTTCTATTCTTTAAACTAACGTTGCAAAAATGGACGGATCAAAATGGGTCAGATTGCTTGTGTTGACTCACAAATTTTTTCCCCTTGTGGCCTTTTTTATAATTAGTTTACCCATTAAATGTAAAATTACAAATAAAAAACTATGTTATTGCAACAGTAATCTATTTATTGTTTTTAAATAAGATAGTTCTAAAGGCCTATAAGTATCAAAAATACACTTATGGTACTTCTAACGGTTCAAACCATTTGGCCCGTTTCACTTTTCATCAATTTTTTGACTTGGCCCATTTTGTCCTTTAGAGGTAAACCATATACAAATCCCAAGTCGACTTATTAGTCTAATCATTAATTTTCCACCTTTACTCTTAGTTTATGCTTTCTTTCCAATTACTTTCTCTCTAAACTTGGGAAAAATAGATTTAATATCCACACAAAGATAGTAAAGTTTGCATTTTTAAGTAAAAGTCAAAAGTGAAGTGTACCCAAAGCTGCATAGCGTACACGAGGCTCGTTCTTGAATGTTCTTGATTTTTCTCATCTCACGACTTGAGCTCTATCAAGGCATACCCTTGTACCCAAAATAATCTACAGTGATATATACGGGTTTATTATCATCTCCCAGCAACTATAAGAAAAGTATTACATGGCCAAGTCACTTTATTAGTAAGATTAAGCAACATAAACACCTAAGTTCTAAGTATTTAACTCATGCCCTTAGAAGAAACTTGTAAGTACATTTATATTTAATCTGACATTCATATCAACCTCTCGTTTCGGCTTTAAGGAACTGTTTGGTTCTCCCGGTGTGGCTTTTGAAGGTTTATATTGGCTATTTGGATCATACTTCTCCTGAAAACCAAACAACAAATGATTAAGTTTAACGGATAGAGTTCCTAGACACAATAATAATACTAAACAAAATCATGACCAAATCAGATTCTTCTTTAATGGAACTGTTAGCTATTAGGTCCAAAATGCTAAATATCCAAAAGTATGACCATCCTCCACTTATAAGCAGAAAGGTAGGCTCAATATGATGATCTTTAAACCAGCTAAAGTGGCAGAGCACTAAAAGAAAGAATGTACAGATGATAAATGCAACATATTTGCATAAAGAACGGACATTAAAACTTTGTAGCAGAGGAGCTATTAGATATAAAATTGAGTGAGTGAGTTAGCACACCAAAGGAGTGGCATGCACGTATAAAAGATTATGGATGGTCTTAAAATTTGGTATTAGAACACTTAGGTGACTAATGTTTTATGCGTTCTTTTTTCCTTAAGCGCTCCTCTAATTCTTTCTTTAGCTTCTCTTTCTCTTCCCTTTGCTTTCTTTCCCCGCCTTCTTTATGCTTTGCAAGGTCCTCTTGTATTTTACTTACATGGTTTGGGACCTTCTTTGCTAATGGTTTTTCCCCTACCTTCTTTTCATTCTCCTTATCCTTTTTCTTTCTATTCTTTTTAGCATCTTCAGTTGTTGCATTTCCATTACCAACTTCATCTGCAACTACAGACGTTTCATCCTGCGTAAGACTGAACCTTCTCATCTGTTGTTCATTCCCAAATATGTTCGAGGATTTATCTGTTTCCAGGTTGATTTAGTAAAAAGAATAGTAACAGGTGGAGTTTAAGGTTTTAAGATACAAATTTGAATTTTGAAGCGCGAAAGTGATTCGGGTCAATCTGACCTCTTTCAAAGTTAACCTTTCTAACCTATTACTCAAACTACCCAACCCACCTATTATTTCTACCTCTAAACTAAACCTTATAAATTAAAGGTACAAAAATCCTCTCTCCTGTGAAAGGCACAGTTAATCCATACACTAAAGTAGTCTACACAAAGAATCTCAACAAGGAGTATTTCAAGTCTAATAGTTTTGATTACATTATAGTTGTGGTAAGAGACCCACCATACGCTGAGACTTTTGATGACAATTCAAATCTTACAATTTCATAAATGTATCTCGGTCAATCAAATGTGCGGCGGTCCAATCACTGGGTGACCAGTGGTGGTGCAACCATTTGTGGATACCATAGACACACTTATAGCAGCTTGGCTTCCTGGACCAGAAGGCCAAGGTGTCGCCAATGTTCTGTTTGGCGACTATGGTTTCACAAGAAAGCTGGCACGTACTTGGTTTAAGTCGGTTGATGAATTCCCATGAATATTGAAGACTTAGATTATGACCCATTGTACCCGTTTGGGTTTGGACTAACCACAACACGCACTAAGGCCACATAAAATGTCATCTATGATGTCTTTTCCTTATAATTTAACATGATAATCTTGTTGAGTCTAAGAGTTTGATTACTTAATGCTCCATGGTAGGTATACAATATAAAAGATGTTATAATTTAGAAACCTTTTTTACCATGAAAATACCATCCATCAGGAGACAATTTTGACCTTTTTCATACTCTTCTCCACACCATTGTCTGCTATAGCTTTTTGTTGTTCTGTCAATTTTTATCTTGTGATTTCCTATTAGGTGACACCAATACCCATCATTTTCCCTTCAACCTGTACAACAGGAACTATAACATCGAATCTTAATCAAACTTCTTATTTTTTGGTTCGAAATTTTATAGGTTTTGGAACATAAATACTTTGGCAAAGCAATTTTATGGGAGGGTTCACTTACAACGTTGTCATTTGTTGAATCCTTGTTAAGCGCTACAAATATCAAAAACCAAAGAATCAAGTTAAACCACTAACCATATTGACATGCTTCAAATAGGTTACATTGATTTTCGATGTGTCAAAGATACTACGGTCATCACAAATTAATGATTCACATTGTTTTCTCAAAGGCAGAATACACCCAGATAGGTCATTTAATTGAAATGGATCAGGCGGGTCATTACATTTAAACAGGTTAGGCAGGTCATTATGCAAAAATTGATTGGCGCAATTTAAACACATTGACAAATAATTTGTTTTGTTACCTCTTAGAATATATCAATCTCCTCCAACTTTGCATTCCTAATCTTTATTCTTTCCATGATCAATGCAAACCATCCAACACATCCCTGCAAGAAGTAATGAATTAAAAACCCTAACAAATATACCTTTGTAAAATTTCACATATATTACAGATCGGATGAATGACTACTGTATGTGTGTCATAAATTTAGTTGATACTTAGGTCATTCATCTATGTAATTGATGATTATTACGAAAACAATTAAATGACTTAAGGAACTATAGAAAAATCATTTATATCATTTGACTGGAAAAATTAAATTATAGATGCCCCAAAAATTATTCGATAAGGGAGGAGGATAATGGTTGGAGGTGGTTTATATCTATCTGTTAAGGTGGATATCTTAAGAAATTACCAAAAAGTTACATAATCTTCAAGTTAGATATCAATTAATAGGTGATTTTTTAAAGTAAACAATGGCGGATTTAAGCGTCTCTTCACGTTCTTCATGATTCATTTCACTATAATAATTCGGTGAATGCATCATGTTACCGCTAAAACTAGTCACTGCAACGACTTTATCTTTCTTGTATTCCGGCTTCGTCTTTGTCTCCATCTCCATATCTTTTGGCTTGAAACACACCACACACCCTAATAATTTTCTTGTGAAATAACTCAAGACCTTATTATGGTTGCATTTTACTATATCAACGACTTCCGGGGACGGTCTTGGCGGCGCTGAGACGGCGAATGGTGGTGTTCGTGGCGGTGTGATGGCGGGTAGTCGTGGTGCTTTTGGCAAAGGTTCCATATAGTGCAAAGCCTTTGTTTGTTGTATTCGTGTGTAAGAAATGTGAAGGATGAGAACCAAATTTGTGATGGAATTATTATATGTAACATTAATGGTGCCAACAAGATTTATATTTTCCATAAATGTTGATGTCTCAATTGTTTGGAAACTTTTTACAATCATCATTTCCATATATACATGCATGTATGTGTGTATACGATTGTATATTTTTACATACCCTTTATAGGTTCTTTACATACTAAAATTAAACATGCAAAGTCATAAATATATGTACTGTGCTTATGAATATGTTTTAGACATTTATATGTATGTTTTTTAAACGGCGGCATTTTATTAAAGCTAGCAAAAGCTAGACATTTATATGTATGTATTTTGTGATACTAAGCGAAACCGTGCAGATCTACGGGATATCTACCGGTAGATAATTGTATAGTAGTTGCAATATATTGGTTACGTGTTTCGTGTAACATACGATAACTCAACTAAGGGATTGGAACAACTTTTAAAATGTATAAAAAACGTGTGAAAACATTTAGTGTAACTAAAAATGAAAGCAACTCTTTTTAATCGTGTATGTTCGAGTAACTTAAGTAAAAAAAACTATTTTTGGTAGGATGTTAAACACAAATTTGAAATTTAAAACCATTAAAATATAATATAACACATAAAGATTAAAAGGGTTGCTTTGAGCACAACACATTACTCTTTTACGATAGGTTTTAAGAAAAAACATTTTCTCTTTGTATGTAGTTAAAATATGACTCAATTAATCTGTTTTTTATTGAGTGTTACGAATTAGTGTTAAACATTAAACATGTAAAATATATGTGTGTTTGTACTTGAGTCTTAAACATGTAATGTCATTAACTATAATTAGACAAATCTCTCTTTGGAAAGAAAACAATAGTGTAGCTAAAATATGTGTTTGATATAACCTGGCAAACTTAAACCAAACACACATGATTTAGTTATTCTGCCAACTAGCAAGTTATGTTAATCTTATTCGTAATTGGGTATGTTTGACGCGCAACCTATAAAGTTCACTGCACCAATCGAGCTCGTTGGAGAGGACTTTTTTTGCCAATTTTTCTTCGCTTTCTGGCAAAGTCAAAGTCCGAAACTCGATCTTTTTGTCGTTTAGCGGCTTTTATCTTGGACATACGTGTCAATATAAGCTTTTCTTTTCTTTTTAATCTCCCCTTAAACAAACTACGACCTTATCCGTAATCTTTATATTAGTTGAATATCAATCATAGGTAACGTGTATATCTTACTAGTTATACTCCACGAGATGAATGTGCTAATTGATGTAAGTGAGACATTTGAATTGTCACTTATCAGTTTATATTCTTTGTCAAGGTAGGGAAATAATTATTTTGTAGATACAAATATTTAGTCTAATTTTAACCACAAATTTCGTTGCCTAAAACTATAGTAGTATTATTTTAGATATAATTAAATTGTCAACAATCAACACCATGTATGATTCAATGCCGAAAATAGTATTCCAAACATGTTAAACGATGTTTAAAGCGTGTTTGACAAAAGTAGCGGTAGCAGTGAGCAATGACAATAAATAATACTTGTAAGCGGTATCAATTTTTTCTATGAAAACGTTTGGTAACGTAGCTGTAGGCGTAATCATAATGTGCAAAACAACTCAAAAATGTTACTTCATTGAGGGTTAGAAAATGAGCATTCCGGAAAAAATAATACATAAAGTGGTTGTTTACCAAACGAGCATTAAATATCACAACGCCCAACGTTCAACGCTCAACGCTCAACGTTCACCATTCACCACTCAACGCTCTTCGATGCTTCTAAATAGAGTAATTGTCGATTATGAGTAATTGTCGACTATGAGTAATCCTGTCGAATTATTTTTGGTCTTGCCTTTTGTAAGGGTCTCGTGTCTTAGGTCAATCGCTCAACTTTGTTTTCACCAGATATCGTTCTAAATGGTTTTATTCTCTAATTTCAAAAGACATTTACATTTACACATCCACAATTTGGAAATTAAATTTAAATAAAAATGTTTTAATCTCTATAGTATGCCACGATTGTACATTTGTACTTGCCTATACTATTAGCGAGGTTTTTCCGCGCTCCGCTGCGGAGCATGGGATTTTGCGTTAAGGACTAACTTTACAACGGAACAATAATCCAATGACTATTTCTGTAACTTGTTTTTGATTTTTTTACGAAAATAGTCCCTGGGTTAGCGTTCCATTGCAAAGTCAGTCATTAAGGACTAACTAAGGACTAAGTTTGCAACTGACCGATAACCCTAGGGACTATTTTCGTATATGTGCTTCTCGGGAGTGGTGAAAAAAAATCTCGATTCCTAAGGACTGCTAGTATATAAGTATAATTACGTATGATAAAGCAAGTATTAGTTAACGTTTATTGTAACACCCCCAAATAGGGTCGCAGCGAAATAATGTGTCCGGGAGCGTTACTTTATAGATCAACAGCACAAGATATAAGAACGACCTCAAAAAGAGTCGTTTGAAAATGATACATTAGATTTAATAAATGTTGTTACAAAAGCTCAACGGCTTAACTTGTTTACCCTTGAAAATATAATGTTTTTAGATCATAACAAATATCCCCAAAATGTAATACCTCTAAATCTTTATGCAATGACTCCAAAATGATTGACCACCAATGTATCTCTTTGCTCTTGTACCTCATATACCTGAGAAAACATGCTTTAAAACGTCAACATAAAGTTGGTGAATTCATTGGTTTATGTAAATATAATGTAGGACCGCAAGATTTCCCCGTGATTATGCAACTTGTACACCCATCACAAAATGTATTTACGTTTCCCTAAGTTCAAGACACTGAAGCTGGACATGTATGAATGCAATATAAATATTACCACATTGCCCGTGATGATGTTCAACCCGAAACATCCCAAATCCGCATGGTATACATCTGTTGGTTCACTCCGTGACACCAGTGAGGGCCACTCACCCGGATGGGGATGTCAATCCAAAATAGATCTATTTATAACATTCGCGCTCGCAACAAGTAATTGACAGTTCATGATAATGGTCTCATATGGGTTATCGCCACTTAGGCAAACACGTAATCATGATAAAATGTACATTTGCGTCTAATTTGTAAAACAATGCATGTATCTCGCCCCAAAAGTTGTAAATCATTGATTGAGTAAAACATGGGGCTATGAACTCATCTTAGTGAATAAACTGGAGTATATGAATCAAGTGAATGGAAACATCACGGATAAGACCGAATGCAACCTAATTAAATATAGGTCGTATGAGTACGAAGTACTTAATATAAATACTACATCACAAGTTATATAGTTACACCACCACCTAAAAGTGTTTATTTAATTTATCAAATTAAACAATTTAATTTGTACTTGTAAAACAAATGTCCTTGTATTTGAATTTGTAAAAATAATATACTTGCCTAACAATTTGTTAATTTCCAAAAGAAACACTTGATGTATTATGTATATAATTTTATTATATAAATAATTTAATTGTTTGAGAAAATATTATTTGCAAGTTTAGATACTTTTATAAATATTACCTTTAGTAAAAATATCATATCTTTTTTGTTTTAATCCCGTTTTTAACGTTTCTTATATGTACGGATTCGTAATTGAAAAGTCTAATAAAATATATATTTATTATATGGTTAATTACAGTTATGAACAGTAACAGTAAGTGAAAGTTTATAAAAATACCTTTTTATAATTTTAATCGTTGAAATCGTATTTTAATTGTATCTCATTCGTTTTAATTCGGTTTTTAGTGATTCTTATGTTCATGTCTTCGTAATTAAAATCTCTACTTAGGAAAATTATTCTTCAAAAGTTTACAGTCATGAACAGTAACTTATTTTTATAAATTTACTTTTATAAAAATACTTTTTAACTTAAACTTGTAAATAACGTATCATCTTCATTTTAAATCCATTTTTCGAGTTTCTTACATGTTTGGATTCCTCATGAAAAGTACTATCTTTATAAAATATCTCCCTTAATATATCAGATCTGAAACAGTGAATATTTTTATAAAATAACTTTTATAAAAATACTTTTATGCATTTAATTATTGTAAACTTAAAAGTGTCATATCTTTTTTGTTATAACTTGTTTTTTTAAGATCCTTATATGCTTATGATCCTTGTGATAAATACTAATTAAATAAAACATAAAATATAAATTCTTATACACAAATTCCAACAGTAGGTACCAAAACGGTTTACATGTTTTTGTTTTATAAAACAAGTTTTATACTTCCATTTATTAAGAGCTTTTGTACAATTCTTTTACCAAGTTTTCTACCATATATCTTACCTATTTAAGTCCCTTAAAAGTCCATAACATTTGTCCAAAAAAAATCCATGTCCTCATGATCTTTTTATACATAAACTTGTAATTAACTTTCAATAAAAAATAATTTACAAACTAAACTCATAAATCAACTAGTACTTATATTAAGTGTGTATTTCTATTTCATGTATTATTTCATCATTATACTTAGAGTTAAGTACATTTTTGGTCCTTGTGGTTTGGTGCGAGTTCACTTTTGGTCCAAAATTCAAAAAAGGTTTGGTTTTGGTCCAAAAACATAGTTTCGGTCCACTTTTAGTCCAATCCCGTGAATTTGCACTAAAATTTTTGGACTAAAAGTGAAACGAAACTATGTCTTTTGGACCAAAAGTGTAACGAAACTATGTCTTTTGGACCAAAAATGGAACGAAACTATGTGTTTTGGACCAAAACCAAACCTTTTTTTATTTCTGGACCAAAAGTGAGAAAATGCAGCAAACCACAAGGACCAAAAATGTACTTAACTCTTATACTTATAAAATTCGAATTATAATGTCCTTGTAATATCTCACAATTTCATGAAAATAAGCTAGGTGGTGTCTAACATATATAACAAACATGTAAAGTAAAAATTATGAATAAATAGAAATAAATGGGAAAAAAAAAAAACATCGGCCACGCAGGAAACCCGTCCCCCTTAAATAGACCTTATAAAAATGTAGAGGATTGATGAACACAAGATTATACTTAATCTTTAACCCAATGAATCAAACACAAGTTCAAACCCTAATTAGGAAACCTTAATTAGATTTCTTGTATGATTCTTGCTAAATCACAACCCAAGCTTCCAAATCAATTTGTATCACCTTAGATGAACTTAGAATGAATGCTTGTATGCTTGGAATACCTTAGACTAAATAATAAAATGAAACCCTAGCTTACATATTTGAGCCGTGGGTTTTGGCTTATATTTGAGAGAGTTTTGTGGCTTGGTTATCTTCTTAGTGAATGTAAATGAGAACTAATGTGTATGACTTTCTATATATAGCCTTAAAATAACCTAATACAACCTTAATCAAACCATGGGGTACTAGTGGTAAGTGTACTTGTGTGTAAGGTACAATTGATTTGCCAATTTATGGAGAATTGGAGTTGTAAGTGTACTTGTGTGTAAGATTAAACTTGTTATGTAAGACTTAGTGGGATGTTTGCATTTTATTTCATGTGTATACACTTGCAACCGGCCACACTTGTTTAATGATGAGGAAATGTGTTAATTTTTGTGTATTAGGTATAAAAGTGGGTATTTGTTTGAGTATAGATGGGTATTGGTGCTTTCGAGTATCTAAATGTATTTAGCTTGTGAAATGTATAGCGTTATTACTAATCAATAAAAATAACAAAATAAAAAGTTATAAATTAACTCCTTAATAATTATATAAACACTTGCTAATATAACTTTTAAACTTGTTTAATGTCCGTTTACAATAAAACATTGAATTTAAGTTTACGGAAAAAAAAAAAAAATTTAACATAGGATAATAACTAAAAGCGAACGCGTAAAACTCTAAAAATAAAAAATGATAGTAATTATGTTGGAAAATGAACTAAAAATGAGAAATGTTACATTTATGATGTGAGATAAAAGTTAATTATATGTACTTTGGTTTCTCTGATTTGGTAAGAAATTCAAGATAAGAGTGTTTATTTTGAGTCGGCATAACACTCACATACAATTAGGGTTTGTCTTTCTCAAGAAAGTTGAAAGTTTTTATTATGGTAATTAAATAGGATGTATTTATGGTTTGGCGAGAACCGTTAGATGAGATCTAACGGTCATGGATGACCCGCGTTGGGGTGATCCTATGAAGGAAACAAGAATGACACATAGTTGTGCCTTCTTGGCACTTCGTATGACGGAACCTTCATACGAGGTACGGTTAGTGTGTCATAACGGAAAATCCACCGCATTACATATGCATATATATTTTTGGAAGTGGACAATTAATTTGGGACAACCAGGAAATGTGGACTATAATTTTGAGACGAAGGGAGTATCATATATGATTATGTGCTTGAAAATTGAATCAAATCTTCTTATTTGTGTAGAGAAGGCTGTTTTCAAGGCATCTTGAAAAAAAAAAAAAAAAAACAAAAAACATCACAAGCATCCAAAGGCCCAATAAGCTTAATGAAGAAGCTCATGAATTTTCATTTCACGTTCAAAATGTATTCTCCGTTTTTTTCTTGTAATCTCTGTATGAAGTTTTGACGTCTACGAATGATTTTGTAAACCATTGGAAACTGCTACAATGTCATGTATGCTAAATGGTTTAAACCTTTCTAGTATTATGTTATGATGTTTTATGCTAAAATGAAAATGGCGAAACATTTACGGATGTGATTTTCGATATTATGTGTCACACCCCCAAAATCGAACTGCAGCGGAACGGTAACATTGGGGTGCGACTTCAAGGCACAAGGTACAAGTTACAGAAAACGACTCTAAGTGAGATATAACAACCTACAATTTTCATCAATGTAATTATCCATCTATTAAATTAGATGCACTGTATTATCCATCTATTAAATTAGATTCAATATAAACCACCTTTATAACCTCGAAATTTTTTGCTTTATCTCATTATGCGCACATAATTTGGTGGCGGAGTGATAATTTAGGACTTTGGTGTGGGGGGGTTTTTATTTTTATTTTATCAAAGCTTGTGTTTGTGGTGTAAACAAAGAAAGAAGTAGGGAAGCATAACAACAAGTAGAAAATTGTGTTATAGAGAGAAAGACAGAAATACCTTCGCGTGCAAGACACGCGAGAGAGTTAATGGATAAAGATAACTGAATTGAGCGATAAGGATGGACGGTGTTACATAATTTTATTATAAGGATTAATTAGGCAATAAAAAAGATAAGGACTCAATTAGATATTTGGTCAAACCATAGGGAATAACAGTGTAATTTACTCAATTTTTAGTTATGATGAATTTGATGTCTTTTTTAATGAAGTCATGATTAACCCTTAATAATTTATAAACAAGTCTACGATCAATTAAACACAACGTTGAAACTTTCAACATGTCTATGCAAGAACTTAATTTTCTTAAAAATTCAGGTAGATTAACAATTGAAACTTTTAGATAAACTCTGGGGTTGATTGAATAAATTCTAAAGAGACTTACTGTAGTTATTATTTTTCACAAAGTTCGTAAGATACAAAAGCTTCTCTACATGCTAATTATTTATCCCTTCACGAATCACTAAAGAACTATTAAGAACTTTACAAATGAAAAAAAAACGGATTGGCATCTAATTATTGACACATGCGATGACTATTTAATATCAATATTGTATGAGGGAGGTTATATTGTAAACCATCATTTTCTTGGATACCACTTCTCAATCATCACATCCCGTCCCATTGTTTTATTTGCAAATAACTTGAGCTCGAAGGGTTTTATTCGACTATAAAAAGGGCGTACCCCCCTCATTTCATCAAATCTACAAGACCATCAAATCAATTCATAACATCAATGGAGTCCCAAGGTTGATCAAGGAAGTTCTAAGGAGCCATAAGACCAGAAGAGAAGCCAAGAAACCAAGAGAAACGAAGTCTTGAAGCCACACGAGTCGAATCCTAGGCGTACGAGTGCTAAACACCATTTTCTACCCATTTCTCAACCCGTAAGCTCAAATTCTCGTTCAATAAGTTACCTTTCTGTTTTATAACTCTTATAAGGCTTAATAGATCATATATGAAATCTTGTTAAAAAGCTTTGATAAAAAACCTAGGCGTTTTATTAAAACCCTCAAACAAACCCATTTTTGATTTTCTAGTTAACAAATTCTTATTCTAAACTTTTGTAACGTATAAACACATTCATATTATTAGCTTATTATATTAACTTAAACCTGCAAATATATTTTGGAATCCTAAAATAAGCTTGCATGTGATTTTGGACTTGTTTTGTAAATTATTTACATGCAAGGGGTATATATTGTAAATTTATGAAAATATTAACTACAAGGGCTGAAAATATCATTATTCCAAAGTTATAACTATAAGGACTTATTTTGTCAATTTCTAAAGTTAAAAGTTATATATACTTAAAGGACTAAACTTGTAAAAGTTTATAAACCAAGGGTATATATTGTCATTTTTGTATTCTTAAAAATATAAAATGAAATATTTTTAGACAAATTATAAAAATATATATTAATATTATAAAACTCAATTTTGCTAAAACCCGACACATTTTTCGTTATTAATCAACGATCGACGCATTATAAATTAATTACGTTATATATTTAATGTAATTTATCATCGACTAACTTTTAAAGAAACTTATAATCTTATCGTATCACGTTACTAGGGAATTTCATGTGAGGGGTTTCATTTGAGTATTCCTTTTGACGAGTTTGCTGGGTTTACGATTTAAAGTGCCCTAGCTCCTCAAACGATACTGCATGACCTCTGAATTATGATAGCCCGAACAGTGATATAATATTTCCATAAATTAATAAATCAAATATGTATGTTAAACTCCGTAAAGTCTTGAAATATAAACAATCACACTAAGACTTGACATATTACCCGAGGTTGTGTGACGAAGCCGTTACTTTCACTTGATATACTTTTGCCATCAATCAGATTTCCCTGTTAAGGTGAGTTCATAGCCTCACTTTTAAATCTTTTATTTCAAAAACCCGTGAGGGGATACATGCTTAAACCATGAATACAAGTATTTTTCCAACTGTATGCTATCCTGATATATCATTGCCTAGGTACCTACTTTTGCCATTAAGACCCCAATATCATGAACCGTTAATTACTCGTCGGGGTAAGCGCGAATGTTGTGAATAGATCTATTTGGGACTGGACTCCCCGTTGGTGTACCTATACTTTTGGTAACCAATATCACATCATTTGAATAACTATGCGGGTGTTTGGCAAAGGCACCCGTTGGGGCAACTTCTTGTGGTTATTGATTAACCCAAGGCTTCGGTGTCATGAGCTTAGAGCAATAATATTGTTTTCCATAAAAATTGTATATGTTACAATTATTACACTTATGGGCGTATAACAACGTAACCCACTATTAAACTTGTATTCAAACTGTTTATTATAAACCTATGAATTTCACTCAACCATTGTGTTGACTTTTTAGCATGTTTATCTCAGGCATTTGAACAACTTATGGCACGGAGTGGCAAGGACTTAAAGATGGCTAAACTGTTATCATTCAAACTTTATGTTTTCCTGTAGATTTTGAGACATCCGTTTGTAAAAACTCTGATAAATAAATGAATGATAACAACATTTTCCAAAACGTCTCTTTATGAGACTACTTTCAAAACAAGGTATGGACACTATAAATTTCAAGTGATGCCATTTGGTTTAACTAACGCACCAACAATATTCATGGATCTCATGAATCCTGTGTGTAAACAATACTTGGATAAATTTGTGATAGTGTTCATCAATGATATTCTCATCTACTCTAGTAACAAAGAAGAGCACACAAATCATTTGAGAATAATCCTAGAATTACTCTAGAAAGAGAAATTATATGCCAAATTCTCTAAATGTGATTTCTGGATTCGTATCGTGCAATTTCTTAGACACTTAATTGATAATCAAGGACTTCATGTTGACCCCGCCAAGATTGAAGCAGCAGAAGAATTTGGATCTCCAACTACAACCCACGGGAAATCCGGTCAATTCTTAGGACTCGCCGCTACTATCAAAGATTTTCAAGGATTTCTCAAAGATTGCTAGATCTTTGCTGAAATTAAACCCAGAAAACAAAGAAGTATATCTGGGGGAGAACAGCAAGAGACAGCTTTATCTATTGTTGAAGCAGAAGCTTTTCTAAACTCCAATCTAGCATTACAAAAGGAAAACAAAACACTTATGATGTTTACTGGATGCAAAATCTCATCAACACGGATTGTGAGCCTTATAATGCAAAAGGAAAAGGTCATTGCATATGCATCCCGACAACTCAAGCCTAATGAAGAAAACTATACCACTCATGATCTCGAAATAGGATGCAAGTTGTGTTCGCGCCTTAAAATTTGTATACACTAATTTGAATGGCACAAAAGGTGTACATTGTCAACTGATCATAAAACTCAATCAACATATCCTTGAATCATAAAGAATAGAACATGATATCAAATAACGGAGACACTAAAAAACCACGCCCTTGGTTAGAAAATACTTGCATATTGACGATTGTGCGATTCTGTATCCTTACGGTTTCCGGATCCTTCGGAATAAATGACGCAAACTTCATCATGTTGTGGGCTCACAGGCCTTATGTCAAGAAACAACAAATCAAACCACTCCGAGTTAGGTCATTAGCCATGACCATTCACCCAAATTTACCATCACAAATCCTCGAAGCCTAAACAAAAGCAATTAAGGAAGAAAACATCAAGGCTGAGAACCTATGAGGAATGGATAAAGCATTTGAAGTACGTCCTGATGGAACTCGTTGTATTAAGAATCAAAGCTGGTTACCACTCTTTGGTAATCTGAGAGACTTGATCATGCGTGAGTCCCATAAATCAAAATATTCCATTCACCCAAGTTCTGACAAAATGTATCAGGATCTAAAGAAACTCTATTGGTGGCCTAACATGAAGGCAATCATTTCTGAGTATGTTGGCAAGTGTTTGACATGCTCTAGAGTTAAAGCTGAATGTCAGAAGCCATCCGGCTTACTGATACAACTCGAGATCCCTATGTTGAAATGGGAGAGAATAACAATGGATTTTGTCACAAAACTACCCAAAACCTTAAATGGACATGACACAATCTGGGTCATTGTCGATCGTCTTACCAAGTCCACACATTTCATCCCCATCAAAGAAACCGATAATATGGAAACCCTCACAAGGTTGTACATCAAAGAAATAGTCATTTACGACATGGTAGTGCCAATATCCATCATCGACGGATCGTAGACAGTCGTTTCACATCGCAGATTGCTGGCAACTGGAGTAAAGACCTGGGACACTTATGACCAAGCAGAGTTGGCCTTAGGTACACAATTAGACATGAGTACGGCATATCATCCTGAAACCGATGGACAAAGTGAAAGAACCATCCAAACACTCCGAATAAATCTTCGATCTTTAATAATAGATTTAGGAAAAGGATGGAAAGACACTAGACCATTGGTGAGAGATTTTCTTACAATAAACATTACCATGCCATATTAAAGTAAGCACCGAATCGAGTCCACTTTGATGGTCGAAAGTGCAGATCACCTGTTTGCTGGGCCGAATTTGGAGATGTTCAACTTACGGGACCAGAAATAGTCCATGAAACTACTAAAAAGATAGAGCAAATTCAACAACACTTGCAAGCTGCAAGAGATCGGCAAAGGAGTTATGCCAATGTAAAGACTAAAAGCCTTTCAGAATACTAAGCTTGGAGACATGTAAATTTAAATCTTTCACTCCTTCGTGTAAAGTATCAATCTGATTCAGAAACAAGGAAAGCCTAAAATCCCAGGTACCTTGGAAAACCATTTAAGATTCTTAAAAGAGTCCGGTCCAATTTTCATAAAGAAACTGATCGTTCCTGAAGAACTCAGAAATGCCCATAAAACTTAATCCACATTTACAAAACTAACGAAATATCTTATCGAAACTAAATCTCGTTGTCATTCCACTAAAAGAGCTTGACTCGATGAGTGACAAAACACAATTTTGTGGAAGAATATTGTATGAGGGAGGTTATATTGTAAACCATCATTTTCTTGGATACCACTTCTCAATCATCACATCCTGTCCCATTCTCAGATCTAATTTTTTCTTTCTCCAAAACACACACAACACACACTTTTTGCACCGATAAAAAAACACACTAAAACACAGACATCATCAATAATCATTCAGAAATCGCATCAAATAATGGAAGAAAAAGAGGTCGATGATGCTGTTGAAGAACAAATCTTAACAATTAAGCTTATAGATGAAGCTTCGAGTAAAAAAAAGCTGAAATACAAGCTTAACATCACTAATTCATGTGTAAAACACTCTATTTGCATATTTTAATGTTATTTATGCATAAATGATGAAGCCTACTTTTTATATTGTTTGTGATAAACATATTGTGATTTTTGTTGAAGTTATTGTGTTTATACATTTTATAATGAAGATATTTTGATATTTGGTGATGTTATAGTGACAAGTAAGCTTTAGATCGAGTATGTTGATGTTTTTGAAGAAAATATGTTGATGATGACGTGTTAGTGAAAAATCACATATGATAAGTTGCCTGAAAAAATTGCAAAAACTTGTATACTATAGCATCTATGATATAAGTTAGTTTTCAACCGTTTATGGAGATTTTGTTGATATTATTGTTTGAAAAGTTAGTTGTGTGTATAATATAATATGCTTGAAAGTTAACTTCTTTACCATTATAATATACTCTCTCCGTCTCAAAATTATAGTCCACCGACAAAAAACACGCAGTTTAAGAAAAACATCATCATTACAGCTTTCTCTCTCTTACTTTTTGCACAATAATAGTTTTACCCTTAACCAATTAATTTATAACTTTTGTAAAGTTTGTAATTATTACCTTAAGTTAGGATGCTATGTTAAACTTAATCTAACTTTTCTATCTATTTTTGGAAGTGGACAATTAATTTGGGACAACCAGGAAATGTGGACTATAATTTTGAGACGAAGGGAGTATCATATATGATTATGTGCTTGAAAATTGAATCAAATCTTCTTATTTGTGTAGAGAAGGTTGTTTTCAAGGCATCTTGAACATCACAAGCATCCAAAGGCCCAAGAAGCTTAATGAAGAAGCTCTTGAATTTTCATTTCACGTTCAAAATGTATTCTCCGTTTTTTTCTTGTAATCTCTGTATGAAGTTTTGACGTCTACGAATGATTTTGTAAACCATTGGAAACTGCTACAATGTCTTGCTAAAATGGTTTAACTTTCTTGGTATTATGTTATGATGTTTTATGCTAAAATGAAAATGGCGAAACATTTGCGGATGTGATTTTCGATATTATGTGTCACACCCCCAAAATCGGACTGCAGCGGAACGGTAACATTGGGGTGCGACTTCAAGGCACAAGGTACAAGTTACAGAAAACGACTCTAAGTGAGATATAACAACCCGCAATTTTCATCAATGTAATTATCCATCTATTAAATTAGATGCACTGTATTATCCATCTATTAAATTAGATTCAATATAAACCACCTTTATACCCGGAAATTTTTTGCTTTATCTCATTATGCAACATAACTTGCATCTCTAAAGTAAACGGGCTCACACAACCTTAACCAATGCTATCTATATCTATGTTTACATCATGTAAACATCCTAATATGTCAAGTCAATATCTTAACCATGTACATTATCAATTCAACGTACTATTTCCAACGTTACTTCAAAAGAAACAGTAAACGTTAACGTTTAGGTCAAAACCTTAATTTTATGTAATGTACACATTCAAAGTGAATGTACAAGCAAACAAGGCAAGTGTAAAAGTAATCTATGCATAAAATTTAAATATGAATTCCCTCCAAAATAATGTACAAACCTTTTAATTCACAATGTACAAGTAAGTAATGCACGAATTCAAAATAAGCTATTTCCCACCATTTTTCCTAAGGAATTCGTACAAACTAATCAACACAAGGTACAAGCATTCTATGCACGACATTTACATTACATTTCCTTCTCTTTTCAACACATGTACATGTTCAAAAATCTAAAACCCTAACCCGTTACCAAATCCAACCCGCGACCCATTTTCACCATTTCTACCCATTTTAAATCAAACCAAGCACCCACACACCACCATGACTCACCTAATTCAGCTCCTAAGTAGCTTACAAGCACCTATAATCCATTTCTTGCTCACCAAGTTGGCCACATCACCTCTCTTTTGCTCTACATATGCCGCGGCCACATGCACCCTCAAAAACCCTTCCCACACCTTCATAGCTAGTTCTAGCTTGCAAGAATCATCTCCTAGCTGATCCTTGTCACTCTATACATGTGCTAAACTTGGCCACTAAGTTTCCTTGAGCTCCAAGGGTTATTCGACTATAAAAAGGGGCGTACCCCCCCTCATTTCAACTCACACCTTCAAAATCAATTCATAAGCATCAATGGAGTCCCAAGGCTGATCAAGGAAGTTCTAAGGAGCCATAAGACCAGAAGAGAAGCCAAGAAACCAAGAGAAACGAAGTCTTGAAGCCACACGAGTCGAATCCTAGGCGTACGAGTGCTAAACACCATTTTCTACCCATTTCTCAACCCGTAAGCTCAAATTCTCGTTCAATAAGTTACCTTTCTGTTTTATAACTCTTATAAGGCTTAATAGATCATATATGAAATCTTGTTAAAAAGCTTTGATAAAAAACCTAGGCGTTTTTATTTAAAAACCCTAAAACAACCCGTTTTGATTTTCTAGTTAACAAATTCTTATTCTAAACTTTTGTTACGTTAACACATCTTATTTTAGCTTATTATAATAAGCTATAACCTGCAAATATATTTTGGAATCCTAAAATAAGCTTGCATGTGATTTTGGACTTGTTTTGTAAATTATTTACATGCAAGGGGTATATATTGTAAATTTATGAAAATATTAACTACAAGGGCTGAAAATATCATTATTCCAAAGTTATAACTATAAGGACTTATTTTGTCAATTTCTAAAGTTAAAAGTTATATATACTTAAAGGACTAAACTTGTAAAAGTTTATAAACCAAGGGTATATATTGTCATTTTTGTATTCTTAAAAATATAAAATGAAATATTTTTAGACAAATTATAAAAATATATATTAATATTATAAAACTCAATTTTGCTAAAACCCGACACATTTTTCGTTATTAATCAACGATCGACGCATTATAAATTAATTACGTTATATATTTAATGTAATTTATCATCGACTAACTTTTAAAGAAACTTATAATCTTATCGTATCACGTTACTAGGAAATTTCATGTGAGGGGTTTCATTTGAGTATTCGTTTTGACGAGTTTGCTGGGTTTTCGATTTAAAGTGTCCTAGCTCCTCAAACGATACTGCATGACGTCTGAATTATGATAGCCCGAACAGTGATATAATATTTCCATAAATTAATAAATCAAATATGTAAGTTAAACTCCGTATAGTCTTGAAATATAAACAATCACACTAAGACTTGACATATTACCCCAGGTTGTGTGACGAAGCCGTTACTTTCACTTGATATACTTTTGCCATCAATCAGATTTCCCTGTTAAGGTGAGTTCATAGCCTCACTTTTAAATCTTTTATTTCAAAAACCCGTGAGGGGGATACATGCTTAAACCATGAATACAAGTATTTTTCCAACTGTATGCTATCCTGATATATCATTGCCTAAGTACCTACTTTTTCCATTAAGACCCACTATCATGAACCGTTAATTACTCGTCGGGGTAAGCGCGAGTGCTGTGAATAGATCTATTTAGGACTGGACTCCCCGTTGGTATACCTATACTTTTGGTAACCAATAGCACATCATTTGAATAACTATGCGGGTGTTTGGCAAAGGCACCCGTTGGGGCAACTTCTTGTGGTTATTGATTAACCCAAGGCTTCGGTGTCATAAGCTTAGAGCAATACTACTGTTTTCCATAATAACTGTACGTGTTACAATTATTACACTTATGGGTGTATAACAACGTAACCCACTATTAAACTTGTATTCAAACTGTTTATTATAAACCTATAATTTCACTCAACCATTGTGTTGACTTTTTAGCATGTTTATCTCAGGCATTTGAACAACTTTTGGCACGGAGTGGCAAGGACTTAAAGATGGCTAAACTGTTATCATTCAAACTTTATGTTTTCCTGTAGATTTTGAGACCTCCGTTTGTAAAAACTCTGATGAATAAATGAATGATAACAACATTTTCCAAAACGTCTCTTTATGAGTCGTTTTCTATGATCATGACTATTGTACTATGAAATAATACCCCAGATTAGCTTCCGCTGCTATATGTCAAAAATGGGGGTGTTATAGATTGGTATCAAGAGCCAACGGTTATAGAGAACAAGATCGAAACCTTAACTATAACTACTTTTATTTTTCTAGCCATGAAGGTCCTCCGTGCCACTACATTTCTTGAATAGTGGAGATACCACTACATTTCCCGAATAGTATGTAAAGATACATAACTATTATACTATCATATAAATAACTTATGTTATTTACCACTTGGTTGTCAACCGAGTGATGTCTTCTCCCAACCACCCTACGTATGGTATTGAGGATGCTTTTTCCTCTAACTTTCCAGACTATATCCCGGCTTCTCCGGACAATGTCCGAGCTTCACCAGGACAAACTTATTCTAGCAGTTCCAATAGCTTCACCAACTCTTTCACTTTTTCATGATGACCCCTTCATGAAGGTCATGCAAGCATATTATGCTAAAGAATCACCTATTCCACCGCCAACTATTGTGCCTCCATCTCCAATACTATCACCAATGTTTAATCCTCAAGAATTCTTTGTTCCTGAGGAATTATTGCCACCTAAGAAGCAAACCCATCTTCCATTACTCTCTACTGATTTGTCCAATACATCTCAGCAACAAGCATGTATTCTAGTACCACCATCTTTTTGAGTTTCTATTCCTACCCCACCTCAGATATTCGAAATAGGAAAAAGTTCTATTAAGACACATCTGAAGCACCATGAGAAACAAATCGACGATATTTTGAATTACTTAGGAGAACTCTCTTTTCACCTCATTGAGAAAATGGAAGAAAGACTTGTTAATGGTCGGATGATCATACCAAGAGATTTTGACGAACTAAAGACCGAACTTGAGAAAGTCTGTTCTCAAATTACTAGACTACAAAAGAAGCGTCTAGGACAAAGAGACAAGATTTCTCTAGCTCGCTTCTGGATTGCTGATCTCGAACAAACCCTCAAGGATATCCAAGATCGTCACCAAGAAGACAAGGAAAGTCTTCTGAATGCAATCCATGAACTCAAAATCAACATGGAAGGACCATCAAGCTACTAGATTAGATCCTAATTATAGTTTTTAGAACCTAGCCACGGGATGTGTGGTATAAATAACAACACTTGTCAAATTTTGACTATGTACAGTACAAAAGGCAAGTTATTTATAATACAATAGCAATCCCGTTATACCTTGTTTTCATATCCAATATTCTAATTTCTCATATCTTCATCCTTATGAATCAAACCGTGACCCCTAGAAAATGAACTAGTCTCCGAGAAATCTAATAAGTCAGATACTTGTTAGAATTCATATATCACTATTGTTAAAAATGCTTAAAGTCCAAAAATAAGCCTTGAGCATTTTAAGACTTGTGATATCTTTCTAATTCTGTGTTGTTTTATGTTGAATGCCTCCCAAAAGGACATCAACATCTGCAGCACCAGCCATGACTCAGGCTGCCATCAGGCAACTAGTCGCTGATAGTGTTGCTACAGCTCTAGAAGCACAAACTGCAAACATGGCAAATAATGACAACACCAATGGAAACACTGGACCAAGAGAAGCTCCTGTAGCAAGACAGTGTAGCTACAAAGAGTTCATAAGCTGTCAACCTTTCAATTTCAAAGGTACAGAAGGCGCTATTGGTCTTATCCGCTGGTTTAAACGAACTAAATCAGTGTTTTCCCGTAGCAACTATACCGAAGACTGCAAAGTAAAGTTTGCTACTGGTACTTTACCTAAAGAAGCTCTATCTTGGTGGAATTCTTTTGCCCAACCCATTGGGATAGAAGAAGCCTACAAGATTACTTGGATTGAATTCAAGAAGCTTTTAATAAACAAGTATTGTCCCCGAACTGAGGTCCAGAAGATGGAAAACGAATTTTACCATTTAACTATGAAGGGGAATGATCTCAAGACATATGTAAGAAGATTCCAGGAATTGGCAACCTTATGTCCCACTATGGTGCCAGATTCTGAGAAAATGATGGAAGTTTTCATTGGGGGATTACCTCAAAGTATTGAAGGGAATGTTACCGCCTCTAAACCTCAAACTTTAGAGGAAGCCATTAACATAGCCCAGAGGCTAATGGATCAGGTAACAAAGCACACTTCGGTACAAGTGTCAAGTGATCATAAATGAAAGTTTGACGACAGAAGAACTTTCAACAACAACAACTACCGTAACACCAACACCAACAATCGCTACAATAATCACCAACCACAACAGAACAAAAGGCAAGAAGCTGTTAGATCTTATGCTAACAGAAGGCAAGAAGCTGTTAGAGCTTATGCTACCACTCCAGCTGAGAACAGTAGGTATGTTGGAACCCTCCCACTGTGTAGAAAATGTGTTCTGCATCACACAGGACCTTGCACTGTCAAGTGTAATGTTTGCAACAAGGTGGGTCATTTGACTAGAAACTACAGAAACAAAGGACCAGCTACTGGAAGCAATCAGCAACGAGTATCGGTAATCTGTCATGCCTGTGGAGGAAAAGGACATTATGCAAATCAGTGCCAAAAGACCACCAACAACAATGCCCAGGGAAGAGCCTACATGTTAAGGGATAGGAATGCTCACCAAAACCCGAATGTAGTTACGGGTATGTTCCTTCTAAACCAACATCTAGCTAGAGTATTATTTGACTCTGGAGCTGATAAAAGCTTCATATCCATATCTCTTGCCTCTATGATAAATATTCCACCCGTTACAATAGATACCTTTTACAATATCAAAATGGCTGACAAAAACCTAGTAAGCACAAACACCGTTATTCAGGATGCAACTCTGACTTTGTTAAACCAACCTTTCAAAATCGATCTTATGCCGATCAAACTCGGTAGTTTTGACGTCGTCGTTGGTATGGATTGGTTATCCAAGTATCATGCTAAAATTATCTGTGACGAGAACGTCGTCCACATCCCAATCAACGGTGAAACTTTAATCATCCGAGGTGATCGAAGTAAAACTCGACTAAGCCTCATATCCTGTATAAAAACGAAAGGTATATATCCAGGGGATGTTAAGTTTTCATAGCCCAAGTAATGTAAAAGAAGCCAGATGATAAACGACTGGAAGACATACCAGTTGTCAAAGAATTTCCGGCAGTTTTGGTTCAAGATATACCTGGCCTACCCCCAGTTCGTCAAGTAGAATTCCAAATCGACTTAATTCCAGGAGCAACACTACTAGCTCGTGCACCTTACCGATTAGCTCCTTCAGAAATGCAGGAACTATCAACCCAACTACAAGAGTTGGCAGACATAGGTTTTATTCGACCAAGTACTTCACCTTGGGGAGCTCCTGTCTTATTTGTTTAAAAGAAAGATGGATCTTTTAGAATGTGTATTGACTATCGGGAGTTAAATAAACTTACAATAAAGAATCATTACCCATTACCCAGGATCGATGACTTATTTGACCAACTTCAAGGTTTAAGTGTCTACTCGAAAATTGACTTAAGATCAGGTTATCATCAACTGAGAGTAAGGGATGAAGATATTCCTAAGACTGCTTTCAAAACAAGGTATGGACACTATGAATTTCAAGTGATGCCATTTGGTTTAACTAACGCACCAACAATATTCATGGATCTCATGAATCCTGTGTGTAAACCATACTTGGATAAATTTGTGATAGTGTTCATCAATGATATTCTCATCTACTCTAGTAACAAAGAAGAGCACGCAAATCATTTGAGAATAATCCTAGAATTACTCTAGAAGGAGAAATTATATGCCAAATTCTCCAAATGTGATTTCTGGATTCGTATCGTACAATTTCTTAGACACTTAATTGATAATCAATGACTTCATGTTGACCCCGCCAAGATTAAAGCAGTTAAGAATTGGGAATCTCCTACTACACCCACGAAAATACGTCAATTCTTAGGACTCGTCGGCTACTATCAAAGATTTATCAAGGATTTCTCAAAGATTGCTAAGTCTTTGACTGAATTAACACAGAAAAACAAGAAGTATATCTGGGGAGAAAAGCAAGAGACAACTTTTCTATTGTTGAAGCAGAAGCTTTGTGAAACTCCAAACTTAGCATTACCAAAAGGAAACAAAGACTTTGTTGTTTACTGTGATGCATCTCTTCAAGGATTGGGAGCCGTATTAATGCAAAAGGAAAAGGTCATTGCATATGCATCCCGACAACTCAAGCCTAACGAAGAAAACTATACCACTCATGATCTCGAATTAGGAGCAGTTGTGTTCGCTCTTAAAATTTGGAGACACTATTTGTATGGCACAAAGTGTACAGTGTTCACTGATCATAAAACTCTTCAACATATCCTTGATCAGAAAGAATTGAACATGAGACAACGCCGTTGGTTAGAATTACTTGCAGATTACGATTGTGAGATTCGTTATCACCCCGGAAAGGCAAATGTTGTGGCAGATGCCTTGAGCCGAAAGGAACGAATCAAATCACTCTAAGTTAGGTCATTAGCCATGACCATTCACCCAAATTTACCATCACAAATCCTCGAAGCCTAAACCAAGGCAATTAAGGAAGAAAACATCAAGGCTGAGAACCTACGAGGAATGGATAAAGCATTTGAAGTACGTCCTGATGGAACTCGTTGTATTAAGAATCAAAGCTGGTTACCACTCTTTGGTAATCTGAGAGACTTGATCATGCGTGAGTCCCATAAATCAAAATATTCCATTCACCCAGGTTCTGACAAAATGTATCAGGATCTAAAGAAACTCTATTGGTGGCCTAACATGAAGGCAATCATTTCTGAGTATGTTGGCAAGTGTTTGACATGCTCTAGAGTTAAAGATGAATGTCAGAAGCCATCCGGCTTACTGATACACCCCGAGATAGACATGACACAATCTAGGTCATTGTCGACCGTCTTACCAAGTCCACACATTTCATCCCCATCAAAGAAACCGATAATATGGAAACCCTCACAAGGTTGTACATCAAAGAAATAGTCTCACGACATGGAGTGCCAATATCCATCATCTCGGATCGTGACAGTCGTTTCACATCCAGATTCTGGCAATCAATGCAGAGTGCCTTAGGTACACAATTAGACATGAGTACGGCATATCATCCTGAAACCGATGGACAAAGTGAAAGAACCATCCAAACACTCGAAGATATGCTTCGAGCTTGTATTATAGATTTTGGAAAAGGATGGGAAAGACACTTACCATTGGTAGAATTTTCTTACAATAACAGTTACCATGCCAGTATTAAGGCAGCACCATTCGAGGCACTTTATGGTCGAAAGTGCAGATCACCTGTTTGCTGGGCCGAAGTTGGAGATGTTCAACTTACGGGACCAGAAATAGTCCATGAAACTACTGAAAAGATAGAGCAAATTCAACAACACTTGCAAGCTGCAAGAGATCGGCAAAGGAGTTATGCCAATATAAGACGAAAGCCTTTAGAATTCCAAGTTGGAGATCATGTTATGTTAAAAGTGTCACTTCGTAAAGGTATCATCTGATTCAGAAAACAAGGAAAGCTTAATCCCTGGTACATTGGACCATTTAAGATTCTTAAAAGAGTCGGTCCAGTGGCATATAAACTTGAGCTTCCTGAAGAACTCAGAAATGTCCACAATACTTTCCACATTTCTAATCTAAAGAAATGCTTATCGAACGAATCTCTTGTCATTCCAATGAAAGAGCTTCGACTCGATGATGACAAACTCAATTTTGTGGAAGAACCAGTGGAAATTATGGATCGAGAAGTCAAACAACTGAAACAAAGTCGTATTCCTATAGTTAAAGTAAGATGGAACTCTAAAAGAGGACCAGAATTTACATGGGAACGCGAAGATCAAATTCGTGCCAAGTATCCACATCTATTTTCAAACATCACTCCGACATCCAACTAAATCTCGAGACGAGATTTATTTTAAGGGAGGGAAACTATAACAACCCGCAATTTTCATCAATGTAATTATCCATCTATTAAATTAGATGCAATATAAACCACCTTTATAGAGGGAAATTTTTTGCTTTATCTCATTATGCAACGTAACTTGCATCTCTAAAGTAAACGGGCTCACACAACCTCAACCAATGCTATCAATATCTATGTTTACATCATGTAAACTTCCTAATATGTCAAATCAATATCTTAACCAAGTACATTATCAATTTAACGTACTATTTCCAACGTTACTTCAAAACAAACATTAAACGTTAACGTTTAGGTCAAAACCTTAATTTTATGTAATGTACACATTCAAAGTGCATGTACAAGCAAACAAGGCAAGTGTACAAGTAATCTATGCATAAAATTTAAATATGAATTCCCTCCAAAATAATGTACAAACCTTTTAATGCACAATGTACAAGTAAGTAATGCACGAATTCAAAATAAGCTATTTACCACCATTTTTCCTAAGGAATTCGTACAAACTAATCAACACAAGGTACAAGCATTCTATGCACGACATTTACATTACATTTCCTTCTCTTTTCAACACATGTACACGTTCAAAAATCGAAAACCCTAACCCGTTACCAAATCTAACCCGCGACCTATTTTCACCATTTCTACCCATTTTAAATCAAACGAAGCACCCACACACCACCATGACTCACCTACTTCAGCTCCTAAGTAGCTTACAAGCACCTCTAATCCATTTCTTGCTCACCAAGTTGGCCACATCACCTCTCTTTTGCTCCACATATGCCGCGAACACATTCACCCTCAAAAACCCTTCCCACACCTTCATAGCTAGTTCTAGCTTGCAAGACTCATCTCCTAGCTTATCCTTGTCACTCTATACATGTCCTAAACTTGGCCACTAAGTTTCCTTGAGCTCCAAAGGTTATTCGACTATAAAAAGGGGCGTACCCCCCCTCATTTCAACTCACACCTTCAAAATCAATTCATAAGCATCAATGGAGTCCCAAGGCTGATCAAGGAAGTTCTAAGGAGCCATAATACTAGAAGAGAAGCCAATAAATCAAGAGAAACAAAGTCTTGAAGCCACACGAGTCGAATCCTAGGCGTACGAGTGCTAAACACCATTTTCGACCCATTTCTCAACCCGTAAGCTCAAATTCTCGTTCAATAAGTTATCTTTCTGTTTTATAACTCTTATAAGGCTTAATAGATCATATATGAACTCTTGTTAAAAAGCTTTGATAAAAAACCTAGGCGTTTTTATTTAAAAACCCTAAAACAACCCATTTTGATTTTCTAGTTAACAAATCCTTATTCTAAACTTTTGTTACGTTAAAACATCTTATTTTAGCTTATTATAATAAGCTATAACCTGCAAATCTCTTTTGGAATCCTAAAATAAGCTTGCATTTGATTTTGGACTTGTTTTGTAAATTATTTACATGCAAGGGGTATATATTGTAAATTTATGAAATTATTAACTACAAGGGCTGAAAACATCATTATTCCAAAGTTATAACTATAAGGACTTATTTTGCCAATTTCTAAAGTTAAAAGTTATATATACTTAAAGGAATAAACTTGTAAAAGTTTATAAACCAAGGGTATATATTGTCATTTTTGTATTCTTAAAAATATAAAATGAACTATTTTTAGACAAATTATAAAAATATATATTAATATTATAAAACTCAATTTTGCTAAAACCCGACACTTTTTTCGTTATTAATCAACGATCGACGCATTATAAATTAATTACGTTATATATTTAATGTAATTTATCATCGACTAACTTTTGAAGAAAACTTATAATCTTATCGTATCACGTTACTAGGAAATTTCATGTGAGGGGTTTCATTTGAGTATTCGTTTTGACGAGTTTGCACGAAAGCCTTTAGAATTCCAGGTTGGAGATCATGTTATGTTAAAAGTGTCACTTCGTAAAGGTACCATCCGATTCAGAAAACAAGGAAATCTTAATCCTTGGTACATTGGACCATTTAAGATTCTTAAAATAGTCAGTCCATTGGCATATAAACTTGAGCTTCCTGAAGAACTCAGAAATGTCCACAATACTTTCCACATTTCCTAAAGTTAAAGTAAGATGGAACTCTAAAAGAGGACCAGAATTTACATGGGAACTCGAAGATCAAATTCGTGCCAAGTATCCACATCTATTTTCAAACATCACTCCGACATCCAACTAAATCTCAGGACGAGATTTCTTTTAAGGGAAGGAAACTATAACAACCCGCAATTTTCATCAAAGTAATTATCCATCTATTAAATTAGATGCACTATATTATCCATCTATTAAATTAGATGCAATATAAACCACCTTTATACAGGGAAATTTTTTGCTTTATCTCATTATGCAACGTAACTTGCATCTCTAAAGTAAACGGGCTCACACAACCTCAACCAATGCTATCTATATCTATGTTTACATCATGTAAACATCCTAATATGTCAAGTCAATATCTTAACCAAGTACATTATCAATTTAACGTACTATTTCCAACGTTACTTCAAAACAAACATTAAACGTTAACGTTTAGGTCAAAACCTTAATTTTATGTAATGTGCACATTCAAAGTGAATGTACAAGCAAACAAGGCAAGTGTACAAGTAATCTATGCATAAAATTTAAATATGAATTCCCTCCAAAATAATGTACAAACCTTTTAATGCACAATGTACAAGTAAGAAATGCATGAATTTAAAATAAGCTATTTACCACCATTTTTCCTAAGGAATTTATACAAACTAATCAACACAAGGTACAAGCATTCTATGCATGACATTTACATTACATTTCCTTCTCTTTTCAACACATGTACACGTTCAAAAATCTAAAACCCTAACCTGTTACCAAATCTAACCCGCGACCCATTTTCACCATTTCTACCCATTTAAAATCAAACCAAGCACCCACACACCACCATGTCTCACCTACTTCAGCTCCTAAGTAGCTTACAAGAACCTATAATCCATTTCTTGCTCACCATGTTGGCCACATCACCTCTCTTTTGCTCCACAAATGTCGCGACCACATGCACCCTCAAAAACCCTTCCCACACCTTCATAGCTAGTTCTAGCTTGCAAGAATCATCTCCTAGCTGATACTTGTCACTCTATACATGTCCTAAACTTGGCCACTAAGTTTTCTTAAGCTCCAAGGGTTATTCGACTATAAAAAGGGGCGAACCCCCCCTCATTTCAACTCACACCTTCAAAATCAATTCATAAGCATCAATGGAGTCCCAAGGCTGACCAAGGAAGTTATAAGGAGCCATAAGACAATAATAGAATCCAAGAAACCAAGAGAAATGAAGTCTTGAAGCCACACGAGTCGAATCCTAGGCGTACGAGTGCTAAACACCATTTTCGACCCATTTCTCAACCCGTAAGCTCAAATTCTCGTTCAATAAGTTATCTTTCGGTTTTATAACTCTTATAAGGCTTAATAGATCATATATGAACTCTTGTTAAAAAGATTTGATCAAAAACCTAGGCGCTTTTATTTAAAAACCCTAAAACAACCCGTTTTGATTTTCTAGTTAACAAATCCTTATTCTAAACTTTTTTTACGTTAAAACATCTTATTTTAGATTATTATAATAAGCTATAACCTGCAAATCTCTTTTGGAATCCTAAAATAAGCTTGCATGTGATTTTGGACTTGTTTTGTAAATTATTTACATGCAAGGGGTATATATTGTAAATTTCTGAAATTATTAACTACAAGGGCTGAAAACATCATTATTCCAAAGTTATAACTATAAGGACTTATTTTGCCAATTTTTAAAGTTAAAAGTTATATATAATTAAAGGACTAAACTTGTAAAAGTTTATAAACCAAGGGTATATATTGTCATTTTTGTATTCTTAAAAATATAAAATGAAATATTTTTAGACAAATTATAAAAATATATATTAATATTATAAAACTCAATTTTTCTAAAACCCGACACTTTTTTCGTTATTAATCAACGATCGACTCATTATAAATTAATTACGTTATATATTTAATATAATTTATCATCGACTAACTTTTGAAGAAACTTATAATCTTATCGTATCACGTTACTAGGGAATTTCATGTGAGGGGTTTCATTTGAGTATTCGTTTTGATGAGTTTGTTGGGTTTACGATTTAAAGTGCCCTAGCTCCTCAAACGATATTGCATGACGTCTGAATTATGATAGCCCTAACAGTGATATAATATTTCCATAAATTAATAAATCAAATATGTAAGTTAAACTTCGTAAAGTCTTGAAATATAAACAATCACACTAAGACTTGACATATTACCCCAGGTTGTGTGACGAAGCCGTTACTTTCACTTGATATACTTTTGCCATCAATCAGATTTTCCTGTTAAGGTGAGTTCATAGCCTCACTTTTAAATCTTTTATTTCAAAAACCCGTGAGGGGGATACATGCTTAAACCATGAATACAAGTATTTTTCCAACCGTATGCTATCCTGATATATCATTGCCTAAGTACCTACTTTTGCCATTAAGACCCCACTATCATGAACCGTTAATTACTCGTCGGGGTAAGCGCGAATGCTGTGAATAGATCTATTTGGGACTGGACACCCCGTTGGTGTACCTATACTTTTTGTAACCAATAGCACATCATTTGAATAACTATTCGGGTGTTTGGCAAAGGCACCCGTTGCGGCAAATTCTTGTGGTTATTGATTAACCTAAGGCTTCAGTGTCATGAGCTTAGAGCAATAATACTGTTTTCCATAATAATTGTATGTGTTACAATTATTACACTTATCGGCGTATAACAACGTAACCCACTATTGAACTTGTATTCAAACTGTTTATTATAGACTTATGAATTTCACTCAACAATTGTGTTGACTTTTTAGCATGTTTATCTCAGGCATTTGAACAACTTATGGCACGGAGTGGCAAGAACTTAAAGATGGCTAAACTGTTATCATTCAAACTTTATGTTTTTCTGTAGATTTTGGGACCTCCGTTTGTAAAAACTCTGATAAATAAATGAATGATAACAACATTTTCCAAAACGTCTCTTTATGAGTCGTTTTCTATGATCATGACTATTGTACTATGAAATAATACCCCAGAATAGCTTCCGCTGTTATATGTTAAAAATGGGGGTGTTATATGAGACGTTTTGAAAAGTCAACCGTTCGATAATTTTTATAATTATCAGAGTTACAACAGTTCCATTTGCAATACCTCAAAACAGATACAGATGCTGCCAAACATCCTACGAAATACATCAAATGTTAAATGCGTCAGTGGTTATCTAGAAACCACAGCCCAGGCGGGGATTGTCAGTCCCGATAGATCTATCCATAACACTCGCGCTTACTACAATAGCAATTAACGGTTCATGATAAATAGGGACTTAAATGGCAATACGGTAACTTAGGCACTAATAATCAGGCAATAATCTGGATAGCATACAATTTAAAACACTTGTATCCAAAAGTAAAACAAGCATGTACTCTCACCCCGAAAACAGTTTATGAAAACCATTAAAAGAGAAAAGGTGGGGCTATGAACTCACCTCGATGTTGAAGAAAAATTGTCAGAAGTGCACATATTAAGCACAACACAAACGGAAAACGGAACGGCTCGACCAGGAAGTTGCGGTTCATCTTAACGGTTAAATCCCACTAGTAGAATGATGGTCAACGCGACACGTTGATAGAAGATTTAGATCTCAAGTGGTAATGGTTGGGTGGTTGGTCAAATAGAATAAGTCGAAAATGAAAGCAAAGTATGTAATATATTCCGTATATATTTCATTATGAAAATGGACAAGTATATAATTCATATGGTGAATTATATAACAAAGACTAACAATCAAATAAATAATCGAGACATTTAATACTTTACCAGTATTATATAAGAATATGAGAAAAATAATTGAAACAAAATATTTTGACACGTGTTCGGAAATCACCAATTTAATTAATGAAAATTTCTTGCATAAAGGTAAACACACGTTTTAAAGTTTCGAATTAGATAATTGACATTTTTAAAGTTTCTACAAAAGTTATTATTTTGTCTTTTAGTCAGGAATTTATAAAATAATATTTTATAAATTAGTATTTCTTCTCCTTTTTAGCTAAAATAGTTGTCTCGTTTGTAAAAGTATATTTTCGTTTAATTACCGGGTTATTGTATAATTACAATTTAATAAATCCTAAGACTTTATCCCTTCGTTCTTTTATCGGGTTTCTGAAATAATAGAAGTTTTAGTTGAAACTCATACGTATATAATTATAGAAAAATTCCGGCATGTTCCTATTCGTTTTTATACACGTTTCCATTTTTTACCAAAACTGAAGTTTTCCACTAAATCAAATCCATGTTGCAAATATCTGCGTGTTTCAATTTATATCTAAACGAGATCAACTAATAAATAAAATAGGTAAAACCATACACACCCCTTATGGGGCTGTTGTGCCATAAGGCTGAACCAAACACCCCTTTGGGGCTGTTAACCCCAAAAGCAAACACACACTTATGGCTGTTTTAACCCAAACACACCCTTATGGTTTCTCTGCTCACCTAAACGCACCCTTACGGTTTCTCTGCTCACATAAAAGCACCCTTACGGTTTCTCTGCTCACCCAAACGCACCCTTATGGTTTTCCTGCTCACCCAAACGCACCCATTGGTGCAATCTGCTACAACAAAAAAATCCGACGCACCCTACTCTGCAAAACCCGAAACCCAAATGCACCCCGGCTGGTGAAAAATCAAACGCACCCTACTGATCCGTCCAAACTACACCTTAAAATATATATAATATATAATAAAATATAAAATATATATAGTAAGGCTAGTCTAAAAGCAGAATCAATAAAACCGAGAAGTAGTATAGAATTATTCCCGGGTCGTTTATCCCCAACGAGGCTGGACTGGAGAATCGATACAGTCGGAAGATTGGAGTTTGAATGAGAAAAATGATTTGAGAGTGTGGAAAGTTAAATTAAACAATAACAAACAAAAACGTTTAAGAAAAACCTAAAAATTAAGAAATTAAGCTAGAAAACGAGAGCACGAATCCCGAACAAAGGGGGAAAAACCTAAAATCTTCAAAATTAACCCTACGAAGAAATTTTTGCTTCTAAACTACTCTAGGGAACAAATAACGAAGAATGAAAAAGACTAGACCGAAAACGGAGGTCGTTTGACCCAAAAACGAGTCAAGACAAAAACCGCACCCGACCCCGTTCTTTAAAAAGCAAAAAGTTATAAAAATGACCCTACGAAAATTTTTATATTTTTCCTACAAACTATATGACTAAATAAAATTTTCTAAAAAAGAAAAATATTTTTTTGATAATTTTTGTATTTTTTATGAATTTTTTAAACTTTTAACGAAATTAAATTATAAAAAATACTAAACGACCTTTAAAAATTCTAAAAATTTTACTAAAAATACTTTATACTATAATAAACCTACGAAAAATAAGAAACAAAAGGTTTGCTTATTAATAAGCCCGAAATAAGCTGTTAGCAGCTTATGGCTTACAAAGCCAAAAACGTGTTTAAGTATCTAGGCCCTTGGGACTATAACGAAAAAGTCCCAAGGGCGCAGCGGTATGTGTGTGCAACAAAAGAGAGGTGTACGAGGGTAGAGACCCGGGTTCGAGTCTTGCTCACCCGGGTAACCCCTTGTCTCCTTTCTTTTTTTTTAAAAAAAAACTTTGTAAAACAAAGTTGTTAAGCTCGTGGGGCTTAACAACTTTCTCAACTACAACTTTTTTTGAAAAGCTATAAATAAGCTTAAAAACAGCTTTTAAAACGACAGCAACTTAAAAATAAGCTTAAAGGCTTAAAAAGCTAAGGTCTTTTGGACAATTGTGGGCAAATAAGCTAAACTAGGACAAATAAGCTAAAGGAATTCCTAAGCTAGCCTAATAAGCACTAAGGAGCTTAAATGGTGACAGCTAAATAAGCTTAAAAAGCTTTTATGACAGAAAACTAAAAGTGAGCTTAATGGCTTAATGGCTTAACTGTCAACACTAAGATAAGCTAAGAAACTAAGGAAAATAAGCATAACAACTAACTACACTATCCTAATAAGCAACTAGGAGTACAAATAAGCCATTGAGTTAAGCTCAATAAGCTAGGAAATAAATAAGCATTCCCTACACTAAAACTAGGTTAAAACAGTCAAAGGGCAACTTTTGACTCAAAAATAAGCTATCTAAAGAGCTTTTTAAGGGCTGAAACTTAGTAGGCTTATCTAAGAGCTTATTGGCTCTCCAAATAAGCCAAAACCTAAGGCTTAAGCACACTAAGAAGCTAAACAAAAGGGCTTAAAAGTCACCCCCTAGCACCAGGGGAGACTTAGTGCTAAAAACAAGGGCTTATTTGACAGCTTATTTTAAGCTGTCAAATAAGCTCAAAATTGAAAAATAAGTTCAAACAGCTAAAGAATACTAGCAAATGGATTTGTGCACAAATTTTGAGCTTCTAAAACACATTTAAACCTGCTGATTTTAAAGAGTGAAAAAGGGCTTTTAGCTTTAAAAATTTTGACACTTAAAAACTTGGCAGCTTTGACTCAAAGAGTCAAGTGACACAAGGAGTTTTGACTGCTTGATTTAAACACTCTAGAACACAACTTTTTGAAAACCACAACTAAAAATTGCAAGAGCTTATGAAATAAGCTCTTGTAGCTTTTTTAACACCACAGTTTCAAAAGCTAACTAGAAAAACCTTGAAAAACATTTTTGAATTTAAAAACCTTTTAAAACAGACTCAAATGAGCTTAAAAACTTAAGCTAAAACTACCTTAATGACCATAACCCATACCAAAAACCATTTTGACCCGTTTTTGTAGTTAACCCAAACACCCCTTTAATTTTTGAAAAGTGATTTTAAAACTTATAAAAACTAAGTTAAACTGAAATTTTTAAAAGTCTATGGTACTTAAGCTATATTAAACAGTAAAAAGATAAAAAGCTAAAAAAAAACACTAATAGCACATAGGATAAGCTATTAAGTATGTAACAGAAACAAGAGGTTTAAAAGCTTACCAAGTTCCAATGCCAGGTAAACTAAGCTAATCCTAAATCCCCTAGTATCTTAGGGTTCTAAATGCTTAAACCCAAGGCCTTTTCCAGGTTTAGGCCTTCTTCATTTGCTTTGATAGAATTTCTTCATAAGAGCTTTTAATAAGACAGAATTTAAATAAACTTAAATAACTTTTCATTAAACTTTTTAAACATAATACAGGGTTTTTAATAGAATTTAAATCATGATACTTGAAACTACAATAATTTGAAAAAAACTATGAAAAATTACTTAAAAAACTAGGTTCTTGGGTCTTCTGTCTTCAGCTCCTTTATAGGCTAACTTCTGTGTTTGTTGTGCTTGTTATGAGAGGGGAGAAACGAGTCCTTGATCTTAGCCCTTCAAAATCTTCAAATCCATCTTGGCCGTTAGGTTGGTCATTGAGAAGTGTGGGATTGCCACATAGGATTAGGGGTTTAGTGGAGGGGAGGTGAAGGTTTTATCCATGGTGGAATTGGGGTTACAGGGTAAAAGAGAGGAAGAGGACCCGTGAGTTCGTTGGGATTTGAAAAGGGCGGAAAAACTGGTTATAAAAAGGTAAGGGTGACACGGGAAACGGGTTTGGGGATTCCACTTTTGGGTCCTTGATGTTGTATGTCGTTTATAAACACACATCGTCCTTGTTGTAGTCAAACTTTTTGGGGACTTGCAAATTAAGTCCCCCAAGGTTATATAAGGGGTTGCACCATACGTCCTTGTTAGTTATGACTCTATGGTTTTGGCAGTTTTGGCCCTTGGAGTTTAATTTTCCCACATTGGAAAGATTCACGCTTTTCTTTCATTTCCTTTTTTTTTCTGTTAAAATATAATTTAGGGATTTACATCGTGTTAGCTCCTAAACAAACTTTTCTTGACTTTTGGTTCGGGGTTGACTTGGGTTGACTTTCTGTTGACTTTTTTAGGCTTGGGCTTGGACTTTGTCTTTGTCTTTTTCCTGCTTTTCCATTCCGAGTCCGGTTTGTGTCGTTTTGGCTTTGTTTTTCATCTTTTTCTTAGATATCCGTTCCTGCACAACACAATTAGCAAAACAAGCATATATTTGGCATTTTAAGTCCGTTTTTGGTTATTTTAGCTCGTTTTTAAAGGTAAAAGGTATGTGTAATTAAAACCACATACCAAAATCCCCCATACTAAGGTATTGCCGTGTCCCTCACGCATTGTTATGAAGTAAACATTTACGAAATCTAAGGAATCTCATTCCACCTTGACCTAATACCTCCGAAAGGAGCTAGAGTGTTCGTCAAGGGAAACTACAAGAATCAAACGGCTTCGGACAAGTCCCGTTTTCACCATTTTTTTATTATACACTAACTATCCTAATATTTTTCGATTTTCCTTTTTCTTTTCTCGACTTCTGTGTGACTTCCTTTTTTATATCCATTGGGTTAATAGAATGAGAAACGCTAGATATAATCTACGGACTGTCTGAGGATCATATCATCGTCCCCGATTTTTCATAGTTCCAACCAAGCAAGTAAACAATAGAATATTTGTCAATACAGTTAAATGCTAAGCACTCATACTATGACTTGTGAACTTTTAACTCCCAACATGAATATATGATTTAAATGTGTGTACTCATTTCAACTCAACCATAGATCAACTTATTTCCATAGTCGTGATTCAAGATGAATCAAAACTCAAAGCAACAACTTATTAGGACCTTGTAACTTGATTTTAAAGAACGAGATTTTAACTGTAGTGAACTTTTGCAACATTGTCTCATTATAATGTAAGTTCTTAAAAGCTAGGAATGCGTTGCTTAGTTTGAACACCTACCTAGGCCTCGCTCCCTAGTAGGATATCACAACCAACGACCGGTGTTCTTAGTTTGAAAACCCACCGTGCTAGTCGTCGTCGGAAATCACAACAAACTCCTTCTTCCTAATATGGCTAAGGATAAGTGTCCTTAGTTTGAACCCTCACTAGACTCGCTCGCCGGTGAGATGTCACAACACACCAATTCCACCTGAAGTAAAGATGTCTTAGTTGAACCCCCACATCGTGGTTAGCGGGTGGATTTCACGGACACATCTTTTACTTGCTTCCATATAATAAAAATGTATGCTTCATGGCATAATTAATTTCAATATTCATGCATTTTTGCATTCATACTTCATTCATGCTTCTTTGGCATTTTAACTTTCGAATTATTAAGAACAGAAAAATCTCGCTTTAAAGAATCAAGTTACAAATTTGAAGCTTTTTCTAAAAACATCGATTGACTTAGTTGAATTGAAATGAGCACGTATGATTAGGTGGATTAAAAGCTAATGGGAGAAAAAGCCACAAGTTACTCATATAAGTTTTAGAAGAATCTTGCTCAGCACATAAACTTATATTTAACTCTATCACTTCTTGTTCTTCACCTTATTAAAATTCGAAGCAATAGAATTCGTGAAAGCTTAGCCTACAAGCGGTAAGTTGAGGAACTAGCTAGGGCTCAACACGCCCGATCGAGTCAAAAATTATTCTCATTCTACCCATTAGGAAAGTCGAAACTGTGACAAAACACTTATTTTTTTTTTGAAATTTTTTTAATTTTTTTGGTATTTTTGCAAAAATTTGGTGGTAAAAACGGGATTACATGATAACAACGGCTGCAGGCAAAATCAAATCGAAGATCCCCCCCCCATACTAGAACTAAACATCGTCCTCGATGTTTCAAAGGGGTTCCTACGTAAATCTAAGGCCGTTTATGAAGTGTGCCAAAAGATAAAACGTTAGTCGATTAGATTTGGATACTGGATTCCCAAAATGAAGCTGAGGATGTGAAACTCTTGATAAAAATACAAGCACGAGAGTTCTTCACAATCCGGACAATCCTGGACATACAACACAAAACACACGAAACATAGACAAAACATGGGTAATGGAAGAGGTAAGCCTTCTCACACAAAAACACTTATTTATTACTACTACTGATAAGCATGGGGTGCCTCCCACGAAGCGCCTTGTTTTTGTTAACCGAGTCACAAGCTCGACTCGACCCCGAATTCATTGGTCCATGGGGAAGCAAGTGGAAGATAAAGTCATCATCGGACTTCCCTTCAAGCGGTTTGGATAAACATTGAATTTCATGAAAGTTCCACTCCGATGAGATACATCCGGCATAAAAGAATGATACATTGAGATGCCGGGATCAAAAATGGTATCTTCATTCCTGGTGGAGAGAAGATATGGAGGGACAACGGGATATGTGAGAAAAGAAAAAAAGATCCATACAACATAAGCGAAGAGAGAAGATTGGTCATCCTCTAATGGTACATTCACATTAGTCGTAGACACATTCTTACGAATCTCGGGGTCAATAGAAGTCAAATCTCCCGGATCGGGATCAACCTTAAATTTGAAACATTCAAGATTCGGGAGAGACATTATGTGAGCGAGTTCATCGGCGAACTCCTCATGATAAGGGTCACTCCTATCGGCAGGAGGAAACTGATTATTTGAAAGATCAAAGATAAACGAATCATATTGAGAAAAATCAACATGAGTAGTGGTACTGCCACTACTCTTCTCTTTAAAATGATCGTTATCAACGTAGAAAGCTTTATAATCCGGAAGAGATAACTCAGAATGAGTAGTGGGACTGCCACTACTAATCTCTTCTAGATTAAAGCGAAAAGTTTCAGATTCGGGAATAGAATTATCAAAGGTGTTAGTCTCCTCCCAGATAAGATTAGGAAATGTGGAGGTAGACTTGGTCACAACATCGGAAGATGGAGTGGGATTATCTCTTAATGCATCGATCTTAGCAATAAGAAGATTGACATTCAACAATTTTTCATGAAGGATATCGTCTTTGATTGTTAAAAGAATATCATCATCAATCCTTCCAACTTCCGGATCAACAATCTCCACCCCCTCTAAACTGACGATCTCAACATCGGGAGGTGATGCATCGACATAATCGATATCCTCACCGTAGGGAGAATCGTCATCACTTGAAGAATTATCATCGTCGGAATTGACAACAATCTCAGAATGTTCATTGGGAGCATTAAGAGGGGTGGTATTTTCACAAAGAGGCACATCACACATTTTGTCAGGAATACCCTCGGACTCACTTGGGATTGGGACAAGGTCCTCAACACTAGACTTTATGAATTCGTCCGATTCCGTTTCCGGAATAGTGTCAAGATGCTTGTCCCCCATACTTAGAGAGTTAACGGGCTCCTCGATTGGTAGAACGGGTGTGATTATACTGGTATCGTCTTCGTCATCATCGTAGCAAATGGGAATCTTCCAATATCGATCTTTAGCCGCTTGTTCTTCCGCGATTCGCTTTTCTTCTTCCTTCTTTTGTATAGCTTGACCAACCAATTTCACGTAGGTTTGCCATTTGTTCCATAAGCTTATTTTGAGAATTAAGAAGGTCATTTTGAGATTTGAAAATTAGATGATTGTGGTATATTGCAGGAGTGAATTTGGTCAAACAAAAGAATTTGAAATCATAGCAAAATTTGCTCATGATAATAGTCTTCCATTCAATGGTTTGACATTGGTAAGTTCATGAGGTCCCCCCGCAATTTTCACAACAAAGATATTGTTGTGGAAAACTCGGTGAAGTTTGTGGAAAATAATCAAAGTTTTGATTGAAACATGGGTCCTGATTGTAGACAAACGGGACTTGAGGTGGACAATCGTAACCGTAATGAGAATCGTTCCCACATAACTCACGAGAGTATGGTACGTATTGTGGTTGTGGAGGATGGTTTGCAACACTTGGAGAATCGTTGGAAGAGTACGGAGTTGAAACATTGATTTGTGTTCCATTTCCAACTTTACAATAAAAACAAACTCCATCGTATTCATTGCAACCACATCTTTGGCATGTACGAAACAGACATTGTTGTTGCAAACTTTGCAAGTTTTGTAGGGGCTCATCAATGGTTTGATTTTTGCATGGTTCCGGATTAGAGATAATCGGAACTCTCGGAGGACAATTATAACCGTAATGAGCACCTTTCCCACAAGACTTACAAGTGCATTGTCGACAAAAGATTCCATCTAACGAATCACCGCACTCGTGACAACAATGGTCAATGTGTGGAGGACTTGGTGAGGAATTTTCACCGGGGTCCTGATTGACAACGATTGGCTCTCGAGGAGCATTAACAACGTTGGTATTGTCGTCGGATGACTCGGAAGTGTCTTGGAAGTCTTGAAGGACTTCCTCGAATGTCTTTTGTATTAGAGCACATCCTTGACAATGAAGACCATGAATTGGGTCTCCACAATCGAGACAAAAATTTTCAATTTTAAAGGATCGTTGAGACGAGTCGGGTATTGGAACAAGAATCTTGTCTTCAAGACTCCCTTTCGAACAACCACAGTTTGAAGTGTACAAACTTCCACAAGACGAGCATTCTTTAATCGCGTAAATCGGATTCAAACGATAATCGAATGACGTCATAAGAATTAAACATTAAGATGGATAAGAAAAGAATTAAATGATACGAAGAAAAAGAAGATTATTTTTGGTTTTTCCATTAATTCACAATTTATTTTAACGGACAAAATGAGATAAGACAACTTAAACCAATAGTCAACTCGTTTCACGGTAGCTCTTTAAAAGACAAACGCACAAAGGAGCGGAGGAGCGGGAAAGCGCGAAGCTATTAAAAACCTTCTCCTTTCGGGTCGTAGTTCCTCGGAACAACCCTCCTTATACCCACTTTATAGTTTGTTTAACTTTTCAAGGTGAGCCGTACGTCGTAAGAGACACAAAAGGCAAGTTTTTAAATCTTTTGTTCGAGTTGGGAACCAACAAGTTCACCGGAAGTTATTATGATAATACCTCTGTTGAGAATATTATATTTTGGTATTTTTACCAATTTGTGAATTTTATTTCTTTTTATGGACAATGTTTTTATTATTATTATTATTATTTTTTTATATAAAAATATTCACAGCTTCAAACACAAATTGATTGACGTAACGATAATCGTTTTTTACAGCCTCCCCGGCAACGGCGCCAAAAATTGATCGAAGAATTTTACACTAAATATATAATATATAATAAAATATAAAATATATATAATCTAAAAACAACAATCAATGAAACCGAGA
>BQNB010046238.1:15324-43826 GCA_026074375.1 Tanacetum coccineum | reverse complement strand
AAAAGCCTTGTAATGATTTTAAGTTTAATGAAAGATTGCAGTTTTTATGTTTTACCCCGTTTTTAAGTTAAAGTGTTTGATTATTTTATAAGCTCTCAAAAGCTCTTTTTTATAACCTTCTTAAGCTGTTACTTAATTCTTACAAAACTATTTCATAGTTTGTAAGATTTAAGTTTATTTTACCAAAAATTACTCAAAAAAGCTTTTTAATGGATGATAAGCCAAATTTGGATGGGCTTATGGACACTACTAGCTTATCTTTGATAAGCTAGAGCTAGTATATAAGCTCTTTTGAGCTCATTTGCCCTATTTTGAGCAAGGGCCTTTGTAAGTTTCCATATTTCCATTTTTAGCTTATTTACTATTCAACTGCTTATTTGTGTTTAATGTCTGCTTATATTTACTTATTTATGTTTGCTTATGATGTTTAATGCTTATTATGCTTGTTTTATAGTTTAGAGATCATTTGCTTAAGTTTTCTTATAATCTGTCTTGAAATAGCTTATTAACTTGCATAATCTGTTTCAGCTTATTTGAGTGCTTATTTGTTATTGAGATTTGCTTAATATTGTTTGTTTTACTTATTTAATATCTGGTCTTTTGAATGTGTACTTTAAATAAGCATTAATCTCTTTAGAAAAGCCAAAACAGTTTTTAAAGGGGTGTTTGGTTTAACTGTTTCAATGGGTCAAATTGGGTCAAAATTGCATTTTGACAATTGAGTCAAATCTCATTGTTAATGTTTTAAGAGTTTGTGGTTTGAAACTGTTGGCTTATAACTGATTTCATTGCTTATTTGATTGTGATCTTGCTTATTGTTGTTTTGTGATGTTTTTTGTGTTTATGCATGTGTTAAAGTTAGATAGGAATCAAGTCTAATTGCCTGCATTTGTCATTTTTGTGTTTTGCCAAAACTGTCAAAAATTTGCTAAGTATTGAAAAGTTTGAGAAAATGCTTTTTCAAATGCTTATTGTGGCTTATTCTGAATTTCAAACTCTCTTTTGAATGTTGATATAAGCTCTTTGAGGTCAAAGCTTAATCTGTTTGTAGGTTATATAGTCATAAGGATCTATTTGATTGCTTATTTTTAAGCTCAAAATTGGTGTTTTGTTAAGTTTGCAAAAGTTTGCAAAAATTTGTCTAAGTGTCAAAACAGTGTGAGATAGCTTTTTCATGAAGCTTTTTAAGTGCTTATTTGAATTTCAAACTGCTTTTTCATTGTTGCTTATTGTAGCTTTTTGGCCATTCTTTTTAGTGGTATAAGCCACTAAGCCATAAGGATCTGTTTTCTAGCTTAAAAATAAGCTAGAAAAGTCCCTTTTGGCCTTTTAGCTTATCAGTTTTGGCCAAAAAGCTATTTGCTTATTTAGGCTTAATAGCTTATTGCATTTGCTTATTCTAAGTTTAGTTTAGCTTATTAGGTTAGTCTAAACCCACTTTAGCTTATTTCCTTTAGTTTAGAGCTTATTTGAGCTTATTTGCAATTTAGCTTAAAATTCTTAAGTTTTATAGCTTTTTAAGAATTCTGTCTTTCTAGCTTATTGTAGTTGCTTATTTTTGTTCAAACTTGCTTTTTAGATATGGCTTTTTATCTGTCTTAGCTTATTTTGAGTTTTCATTTGCTTATTAGTGCTTAATTTAGCTTAACAGTTAGCCTTTTAAGTGTTTTAGTATAACTAGCTTATTCTGTCACTTTTGCTAGCTTATTCTGTGCTTATTTGGGGTTTATAAAAAAGTGCTTTTGTAAAAATTGCTTATTTAGTGCTTTTCTAAAAAGTTGTAAAAAAATGAAAAACAAAAACGTTTGGGATTAGGGGAAGTCCCAGGTGAGCAGGACTCGAACCCGGGACCTCTACCCTTATCACCAAACGTTTTACACAACACACACACTACCACTCGCCCTGGGGACTTTTTCGATTTTAGTTTGCAAAATTAATCCTTTATAGTAGTTTTAGCCATTTTGGCTTATAAGCTGTTTTTAGCTTATTTCACAGCTTATTTGATAAGCTGTTTTCACCAGCTTATTTTTATTAGATTCCTCATTGTTCAATGCACTTTTGCTAATTTTTTCAGATTTTTATTAAATAGTTTAGTATTTTTAAACATTTAATTTCATTAAAATCGTTTTTAATTCATAAAAAATTATAAAAAAGTCAAAAAAATATAATTCTTTTTTAGAAAATTTTCTTTTAACATTTAGGACTTAGGAAAATTAGATTTACTTTCGTAGGGTTAAAATTGCAAAATTTGATTTTTTAAAGAACGGGATTGAATCCCGTTCATGTTTTTAGTGTTTTTAAGCTTAAATCTTTTCCGTTTTTGGTCTAGTTTTCTTTGTTCTAGCTTTTTAGTCAATTAAGACTTATAAAAACCAAAAAGATCATTTTAGGACTTAATTTTGATAATTTAGGGTTTTTAGGTCCCGTTTAGGATTCCCGTTTTGCGTTTTTAGTTAAAATTTGTCTTACCTTAATTGTTTTTAAGTTTTTGCCTTAATTTTCCCGTAGTTTTAGATAACCAATCATAATCTTGTTCCATTCAAGCATCGATTCTCAAAACGACTCTCGACTTTCAATTGCATTCCTCGTTGGGGATAACGACCCGGGAATCATACTCCCGGATTACTATAATTGAGATTTTTTTATTCTTATCCTTATATTTATATATTTATAAGTATTTATATTTATATTTATATTTATATTTATATTTATATTTTAAAGGGTATAATCAATCTCAATCAAGAACGTAAACTTTCTGCTTCTTTCCACCCCTCTAATGCTAATGAGAGGAATTCACTAGGTTCTTTTGTATTTATTCTTAAATCCGACAAAACAAATAACGTCATGTCTGATCAGGATCTTCTATCTTTGATTTTTTATGACTCGTGTATTTCAGATAGAGATTTTAGCTTGTCTCTTATGGGTAAAGTAAAATATATCATATCCATGCCTAATCTATATGTTATTCTAGAAAAGGAGGATTTGCAGAACTTGTCACTCACTTATTTGGGAGGCTTATGGGTACTTATTGAAACGGTCTCTAACTCTTCAAAGGAGAAACTTTTGAATCATACAGGTGTGGGGTCGTGGTTCTCCTCTCTGAAACCAGCTTGTAACTCTTTCGTGAGTGATGAGAGAATCGTTTGGATTTCTCTTGAAGGCTTGCCTCTATAAGTGTGGACCCGTAATGCATTTGCTAAAGTGGCATCTAAATGAGGTGACCTTGTTTAATGGGAGGATTTAGCTGAAAAATCTTTATTTTGTAATCGTTTGTGTGTGAAAACTAAGCTCAACTAGATCATTGCTGAACGTTTTAAAATCATTGTGAAAGGTTCAGTGTATTGGGTTCATGCAAAGGAAATGGAAGCCTGGGATCCGTCTATTTGTAATGATTCTTTTGAAAGTAAGTCATCTAATATGAAGAAGATGTTGAAGACGACGGGTCACAGTCTAGAAATAATGTCACAGTAGATAATGATGTTGAGAGGGCCTCTGAATCAAGTTGTATGCACAATAACGACTTAATTTATGATAACAACCACAACAATATAATGCCTGATAAGGACAAAGTTCTATCCAATTACCCTTTTAATTTATATGATATCCTAAACAAGAAAAGGATAGTGGTGACGATTTGAAATATCCACCTGGTTTTACACCAAGTGTGATTAACATGGAGGAGGTGAACGAAAAGGAGAAAAGGGATACAAGTAACAAGGTAAATGAGCATGTTAATTCTAATTCAAATAAGCTTAAAGAGTCTGTTCCTAAAGGAAAATTTTCATCGAATAATAGTGTTTGTTCAAAAAGGGTTCACACAAGAGATTCAATATTACAATTGATAGACGAGTTAGTTCAGGTAGGAAAAACTATGGGCTACAATATGGAAGGGTGTATGAGGAACATTGAAGTGATTGTTGGCTCACAAGGAGAATGCAACGTTGTCAAATGAATTTTTTGTCCTTAAACATTCAAGGACTTGGTCATAAGGCCAAAAAAGGGTGGGTAAAGGAGTTGTGTATGAAACATCATGTTAATTTTGTATCTCTTCAGGAAACTAAAATAGAGAGCATGAAGTTGGTTACTATTAAGACATTGTGGGGTAATTCTTCTTTTGATTATGCTCTTAGTCCTTCTTTAGGCAACTCAGGGGGTATTTTATGTGTTTGGGATCCTACTTTATTTGTCAAAGATAACGTTACCTCGTCTGATAATTTCTTGGCTGTTATAGGTACTTAGGTTCCTTCGTCTTCCAAACTCCTTATCATTTATGTTTATGCTCCCCAAGATCTAACAGAAACGAGGGAGTTATGGGATTACATGCTTCATTTAACAGACCGATGGGATGGAGATTATGTGATTATAGGGGATTTAATAAAGTTAGAACTGAACAAGAAATATATGGTTAGGTTTTCAACGTTCAAGGTGCTAACGCTCTCAATAGTTTTATTTCCATAGCAAGTCTGATTGACCTTCCTCTTGATGGTTATGCTTACACTTGGGCCCACAAGACTGCCAATAAGATGAGTAAGTTGGATAGATTTCTAGTTTCTAAAGGTTTATTGGCTTTGTTCCCGTTTCTTTCGGCTCTTTGCTTAGATAGAAATCTATCTGATCATCGTCCTATTCTCATGCGGGAATTAAACATTGATTATGGTCCTACTCCATTTAGATTTTTTCACTCTTGATTTAACTTGGATGGCTTTGACAAAATGGTAGAAGATACATGGAAGAGCTTACCCACTATTGACTCGAATGGTATGATTAATTTAAAGAAGAAACTTCAAGCTCTCAAAATTATCATTAGACAATTGACCAAAAATGCTAAGAAAATCTCCTATAAGGCGAAGATCTCCATTCAATCCAAACTTTCTGATATCGATAAAATTCTTGACCAAGGCGGTTGTAATGAAGAGATTTTATTCGATAGATCCTTGTTGTTGAAAGAACTCAATAACATTAATTCTATTGACTCATTGGAAGCGGCTCATAAATCTAAAGTTCGTTGGGTTATAGAAGGTGATGAGAATACAAAGTTCTTTCATGGTATTCTTAATAGTGTGTTCCTAAAATACTTTTCTACTCAATTATCCTCGCCTGTCTCCCCTCGTATTTGCTTTGCTGATCAATTCACTAATAGGTTATTATTGGAGCAACAATCTGATCTCGAACGAAATGTCTCTAATGAGGAGATAAAGAGTGCGGTTTAGGATTGTGGAACGAATAAATCCCTGGTCCTTATGGCTTCACTTTTGAGTTCTTTCATAGATATTGGAAGCTTTTAGAACATGATATTGTGGCAGCCGTTAAAGAATTTTTTGCTTCATGTACTTTTCCCCCAGAATGTAATTCTTCTTTCATTGCTTTAATCCCTAAGATTCATGATGTAAAAGTCGTCAAATATTATCGTCCTATAAGTTTATTTGGAAGCCTTTATAAAATTATTGCAAAGATTTTAGCTAATATACTTAGCTTTGTCATCTCGGGTCTTATTAGTGATGTCCAATCAGCTTTTGTTCCAACCGCCAAATTTTTAACGGTTCATTTATTCTTAATAAACTTATTTCATGGTGTGCATAAGAAGTTTAAAGCTTTGGTCTTTAAAGTTGACTTCAAAAAGGCATTCGACTCTATATGGTGGGATTACTTACAAGATATTTTAAAGATGTTTAGTTTTGGTGATAAGTGACGTGGTTGGATAAATGGTTGTCTTAACTCCGCCATGGGATCGATTCTCGTCAATGGAATCCTACATCAGAATTCCAATTTCACATGGGTTTGAAACAAGGGGATCCTTTATCTCCCTTTCTTTTTATCTTGATAATGGAAAGTTTTCATTTATCTTTTTCTAAAGTTACGAATGCAGGTTTGTTCTCGGGTATTCCTATTGATAGCTCGTTGACACTTTCTCACCTTTTCTTTGCGGATTATGATATCTTCATTGGTAAATGGGAATCCTTAAATATAAGCACCATTGTAAATGTATTGAAGTGTTTCCACTTGGCTTCGGGTCTGAAAATAAAATTTCATAAAAGTAAACTTATGGGAATTGGCACTCTTCCAGAAGAAGTCGACGCAGCAGCCACAACTATGGGTTGTTCGATTTTTACCACTCTTTTTGTTCATCTTGGAGTTAAGGTTGAAGGTGCGATGTCTATAATAAAAAATCTTAGGATGACGTGGTTGCTAAAGTATCCTCTCGCTTATCCTAATGGAAGATTAAAACCCTTTCAATAGGTGGTCGACTTACTTAAATCGGTTCTAACATCCATTCCTTTATACCATATGTCTATCTTTAAAGTGCCTTCAGGAGTGTTAAAGCTCTTGGAATCGATTAAAAAGAAACTTTTTTAATGGAGTGGACGAGTCAAAAAGAAAAATAGCTTGGATTAGTTAGAATAAGGTCTTAGCTTCCAAGAAATACGGTGGCCTCGGAGTTTCTAGTTTCTATGCTCTTAATCGAGCTCTTCTCTTTAAATGGGTTTGGCGATTTTTTTCTCATGGTTCTTATCTATGAGCGAGATTCATAAAAGCTATTTATGGTGAAGACAGTGCTCTTAATTCCCCAAGTTCTTTGTCTAAACGCTCTCCTTGGTTAGACATTATTCGTGAGGTTACTGTTCTTCACATAAAATACATTAATCTTTTAGATTTAATTCACAAAAAGGTGCGCAACGGGTTAAACACCTTGTTTTGGGAGGATCCTTGGTTAGAAGATTTGGCGTTGAAGCATAAATTCCCAAGACTTTATGCTTTGGATAACTACAAACAAAGAACGGTTGTCGAAAAAATTAATCATGCTTCCATGGTTAATACTTTTCATCGACCTCCTAGAGGTGGTGCTGAGGAAGAAAAAAATCGGTTTTCTTTTATCCCGCATTGATGGTCTAATATTGAAAAATATCCCTGACCGTTGGGTCTGGTCGTTAGAAGCTACAGGTGAGTTTTCTGTTAAATTTGTTCGGCAACTTATTGATGATTTGATTATTCCATAGGAGGAAGTCTCCACAAGGTTGGTTAAAGTCATGCCCATTAAGATTAAGGGTTAAGTCCATTAAATAGAAACGTACTTTCCAAAATTTACACATCTAGTAAACACACTTGTTTTATTATTGTTAGAGATATCATTTCATCACCATGAACATAAAATAAGAAAAAGATTTTTAGAGAGAGAAAGAACTAGAGAGAGACAAAGAGAGAAAAAGATGGTTACTTGCACTTAGAAAAGAAAAATGAGAAGCAACACCCTCTCTACACTTGGAGAGGGCTTTATATAGTAACAAGAGTGGACAGGCCTTGTGGGCTTTTCTTATATGTCATTTGGGCCAGACCAAGCTAAGAATGGGCTTTTAAGCCCTACAACTAGGCCCTATTAGCTTAAGTGAATTTCCCTTAAACTACGTTTTACTTATACAAGGCTCGGGTTTGATAATGACCATCACTTCACTAAAAATACGGCTAACAATCTCCCCCTAAGGGGTGGTCATTCAATTGTGGATCCTTCTTGTGATGTCTTGAGTCTTGGAGCCTTGTGTTATTGGGAATTCTTTTGAAGATCCTTTTGCATGCTTGTGATTATGGATCTTGATCTTTAACTTAATATTCTTTGACAACATACTAATATTGTGGTCTTTGGCTTTGATTTGTCTTGACTACTGAGATCTCTGAATCTTTATCCTTGAATCTTTATGCCGCCTTGCGATCTTGTGTCTTCACCCTCATGCTCAAGGTCTTGAAAGCTTGCTAACAATCTCCCTCAACATTTCCTTTAACATGATTACTTGTACCACATCATGGTAGGAGTAGTACTTGATCCACTTGTAAGATGTATCTTTGTTATTACCTGGCAATCTTGTCAAAAATGTTCTTTTGAGGAAGTGTTTGTACATCAGAGATTGTGGAAGACTTTGACACACGTGCTTAAGATTTCATCATGTATTTATCTTTTTCGATTAAGCATGAGGTCTTGAATCTTGACTCCGCTAGAATAAGGTTGTAACGCTGTCACTTATCCTTGAAAATTGATGTTTGTGATAAACAACAGATATAGACGGATATGGCTTTATCATTCGTTGTGAGTTTGGTTACATCAACCTCCGGTTCCATGAGGACCATTTTACAGTATAAATATTGTACTTGTGATCAGGTATGTTCAATTTAGAAGAACCTCCTTGACAGGGTTTCCAGCTCAAAGTGTTATATTCTCTAACGCGATTGCATTAGATTCACCGTACTTGCTTGTTCTCATTACCGGAACGTCTTAAAGCAGACATCACGATAAGAGTGAATCAGATAGTTACTATCTTTCTGATTGAGTCGTCAATTCATATACTGGACCAAAATCGATATCCAGTTGACACAAGCTTGATTCATTTAGAATCTCACAAGTCACCTACCAAGAGCTTGTTTGATGTTGGCTCAAGAAGGATTTCCATCATCACTGTGAATACTAAAGAGTATCACTCTGATGTTCTGGCAATTATCACAAGGATAATGCGTAGGACTTATTGATACCAAATGTTGTATAATGATGTACGACATTTTGTATATTGGAATTTGTGTCCTAGTGAGATTTTTGATGGATCTCGTTGGCTCTAGACTCTATAAGTGCACATTTGTTATTTGGTAATCGGAGGCTGGAGCGGACTGCCACCTTTTCAATATCAACGATCTCGGAATGAGAAAGCCGATAGAAACGTGTTGATCTCCGTGAGAAATGAAACAAAAATCTTTTGAGAGATTCTGAGTGGCTAGGGAGGGTTGTGCATTGCATCACTGGGTCCATGATGTCAGTCTTCAATATCAGAATCATCTTTGTGATTACCGATAGATTATGTATTGACCCGGTTTCTGCCTAGGGTTGTATGGAGGGCTTCTTTCTTTTCACCCTTTATCCTTACAATTCTTTTTCATTCTTCAACCCCTTCAGTGCTTACCGAGACTTCATGACTAGTACCTTGTTGGGTTTGTTCCAGCACTAGCTCCATCTCAGTCGGCACTATTCCCTTATTCTCACTTTACTCCTTTTTTCAATCATACCTAGGACTTCTACTCTATCTAATGGAGTGTTCCTGGGTAGATCCCTCCGGTTCTGGCTGGATCATGGAACGAATATACCTAACCTTAACCGCCTTATAACTCCTTGAGAAACAACAGTTGGTCGGTCTTTGGGGTATTGCCATGAAGATCCATAAAACCATTTGATAAAAAATCAATCAACGTGTCTGAGAAATCATTTGAGACACATTGAGTGTTTCCAGAGTTACCAAAAAGCTCCCCCTACACATATGCACCATATTATGAAAGAGTTTAGCACATGCGAGGTTTGGGAACGCACTTATAGATTGAAGATCGTATCCATTATTAATCCGTATTGATCACATTTTAATCACTATTCTCCCCCTCAAAAATTGCATATGTGTTTACAATTTTTAACAATTAGTGAATTAAAAACAAGTTAATGTCCGGAATTCACATGAGCCTAACTAAGTCTTGGGAGAACAGGAGTGCATGCAGAATGAATCATATTATTATACTCCCCCTCAATTATAGAATAGAGTGAAAACTTAGAGTGAGAGTTTGTTGAGCACACAATTTTGAAAGAATTTGAAATTTTCTTTTTGAAAATATATTGAAAAATTGTGCTCAACAGGAAAATATGTGAGATATATCCTATTTACCATCATTTTCCTTAGTACTTCTCTTGAGCATTCAAAACTTTGAATGTTTATATGACTTTACTCAAGACCGGGAAGAGATGAACTTCCCGTTGTTTTGGATAAATGTACATAAATGAACATTTCCCTTTCTTTAGAGACCAAGTCCTAAGCTGACATTTACTTAGAAGTCGTAGAGAAAAAAATTTGAAAGGACATGTTTTGAAAGCATTTAAAACTCTCGCTCGAACTTCATTTATTCACCCGTGTTAATATTAATCAACATTTCTAGGTGCGCAAATGTTATCGATTGTCGAGAGACATGTCGGAGAAGATTATTTTTGGTATTTTTGAAATTTTCTGATTTTATATTTTGTTTTTCTATATTTTATATTTTTGTATTTTCTTTTTCTTTGCTTTATATTTTTGTATTTTTTCTGATAAAATATATACAAAGAATTACTATAATTTTGTAAGACGATCAAGTTTTGGAGGAGATAAACAGCCCATACCAAGGCGACGAACCAAATAGTTGAATCGATCTACTGGAAGGGCTTTGGTAAAGAGGTCGGCCAATTGGTAATCCGTCTTGACAAAATACAGTTCAGTCGTACCCTTTTACACGTGTTCCTTTATGAAATGGTAGCGGACAACGATGTGTTTTGTTCTCGAGTGTTAGACCGGGTTGCAGGATATGGCTATGGTTGATTTCGAATCACAAAAGATTGGAATCTTGTTGAAGTGAAATCCATAATCCGTTAAGTGTGTCCGCATCCAAATGACTTGGGCACAACAAATGGATAGAGACACATATTCTGTTTCTCCGGTTGACAACATCGTACAGTCTTGTTTCATTGAGGACCAGCTAACCAGCTTTTCACCTAAGAATTAAGCTCCACCGGAAGTACTCTTGAAGGTGTCTTTACATCCCGTATAATCAGCATCTAAAAATCCGGTTAGTTCAAAACCAGAATCCTTCGTATACCAGAGACCCATATTAACAGTTCCCCGGAGATAACAAAAGATCATTTTGAACTCTTTGAGGTGCTTCTCGGTTCGCTTAGCCTGGTACCGAGCACATAAACAAGTAGCATGTACAATGTCCGGTCTACTAGACGTAAGATACATTAAGGCACCAATCATGCTATGATATTTCCTTGCATCGACTAAAGACCCATTTTGATCAAGGTAAAGCTTGTCTTTGATCTCCATTGGAGTACCAACGGGATCACAAGTTTCCATTCCATATTTTTTAAGGATTTCTAACACGTAGTTGGACTGGTTTATAAAGATGCCACAGGGGGATTGGTTAACTTGTAAACCAAGAAAAAACATCATTTCCCCCATCATCGACATTTCGAAGCGGCTTTTCATGAGGTCAGAAAATAGTTGGGTATACCTAGGGTGTGTAGAACCAAAGATGATATCATCAACATAGACCTGTACCACTAAGATGTCGTCGTCGAAGCGCCTTATAAACAACGTTGGATCAATGGTGCCTTTGAAGAAGTGATTATGTAGGAGAAACGTTGATAATTCGTCGTATCATGCCCTTGGTGCTTGCTTTAACCCATATAGTGCCTTCTTTAACTTGTAGACATGGCTTGGATGATCAGCATCGTTGAAACCTTCAAGTTGGCACACGTACACATCTTCTTTTAGCGTACCATGCAAGAATGAGTTTTCACGTCCATTTGAAACACCGTGAATGATTTGTGTGCAACATATGCCAAAAATATCCTGATAGCTTCCATTCTAGCAACCGGAGCGAAGGATTCTTCGAAATCTATTCCTTCCTCTTGGCGGTACCCTCTCACAACCAGACGAGTCTTGTTTTGGATGACCGTGTTCTCTTCATCATGCTTGGTTTTTCAAAAACCCTTCAATGTAGCGGTTTTATGTTATCTGGGGCAGGAACTAAACACCCATTACATCAAGACTTTGGAAACTGTTTTGAAGTTCTTCTTGCATTGATTCAATCTACGCAGGTTCGGTCATAGCCTCATTAACATTCTTTGGTTCCATAATGCTCACAGTTAATGCGTACATGCACATGCCACCATCTGTTCTTAATTGATTTCTTGTCAAAACTGGTCGTGAGGGTTCTCTTATCACTTTTTCCAGAGGGTGATCCTTAGTCTATTGATATTCATGAGGGTAAGGTTGATAAAACGTATGCATGTTTGATGGATCCACATATTGCGAAGATGTTGATTTAGTCGCACTTGTGGATGGAGTAGCAAAGGGAATAACAAACATATTTTCATCGAACATAGCATTCGGAACATTGTCAGCAATGGTTGTGGGTTGATGTTGAACATGTTGTTGTTGTGTTTCGAGCTCGTCAACATTCTGTGAAGTGCTTGGATTACTTGTTGCTTGAGAGGATAAATTTGTTGGTGTCGGTGCGGTGTCTGCTGTTGTCGTAGTTGCCGTTAGAGTCTGAAGAACTTAAGGTGCTTGAGCAGCCAAAACAGTTCTCGAAGTAGTTGACGATTGACCACCAATATGATCATTATACATAGATTCAAACAGTAAATCCAATTCACCTTCAATTAGTCGTTGAGTTGTTAATGTTGACTGAGCATAAGTATGATCGAGCCCTGAACTGATCTGTCCAGAAGTCATGCTTTGAAGCCCGGGTTTTAAACTGCTTTGTTCAAAAGCCATAGCTGAAAGCTCATCAAATCTCACATTTATTGTCTCCATGATTTTCTTTGTCCTTTGTTTGTAAACTTTGTAAGCACATGAATTAGCAGAGTAGCCTATGAAAAAGCCAATATCACCTTTTGCACCAAGCTTCCCAATATCTTCACGATCATTCTTGGGATAACAAAGAGCCTCGAATACATGAAGAAATGAGATATATGGTTTTCCACCATTAATAAGTTCGTATGGTATTTTGTTAAATCGACGGTGAATAATGGAGCAGTTTTAAGTGTAGCACGCAGTAGCAATTGCTTCAGCCCATAAGAATAACAGTGCACAAGAAAAAATCAACATTGTTCTAGCAGCCTCCACTAGCGTGCGGTTTCTTTGTTCCAATAATCCTTTTGTTGAGGGGTACGGACATAATATGCTTGGTGAGAGATGCCAACACTATTAAAGTATTCTTGCAGCACTTGATTCTTAAATTATGTGCCGTTGTCGGTTCTTACAATAATGACTGGAGCTTGTAGTAGAACTGTAATTTTCTTGAGAAAGGTTTTAATTTCCTCTGGTGCTTCATCTTTTGATCTGAGAAAGAGTACCCAAGTGTAACGAGAGTAGTCATCCACAATCACCAGAACATACCGCTTTCCATTTATGCTAGCGATTCTCATTGAACCACACAAATCTATATCAAGAAGGTGTAACCTCTGCTTAGAATTTGGAACGGGTTTGGGTGGGTGAGATGCCCTTTTGCTTTTTCCTTGCTCACATGAGGGAAAAAGATGTTCTTTATGGTATTTAAACTTTGGAAGACCGGTGACAAGATCATTTATGGTGTCAAAGTTGAGGTGGGATAACCGTTGATGCCATAACCATGACTTGGTAGACGTGGCCCGAGCCATGTGGCAAATTAGAGATTGGCAAGAGGCCATATAATGGAGTTGATGGTTGTAAAGGTTTGTTGTACTGAATTTCCTTTTAAACAAATCAACTCTTTTGAGATTTTGATGAAACTGTTTCGTTTGTGTTTCTTCTTAAGAAACGAACCTCAAATCTGAATCACAAAACTGCCCAACTGAGAACAGGTTATGCCCTAAGCCCTCAACGAAATAAACCCTAGTGATCAAAATATTTCCCCATTAGAGATCACTGAAACCCAGAATTGCAGCAACATAATCAATTTCTAAAGCGATTGGTTCCCAAAAACTTTCAGACAAAATTGATGAGAAGCTTCAAATTCCCAGTCATATGCTTGGAACAACCCGAGTCAACGCACCATAAACATATTTAGATAACTTGTCAAGATAAAAAATGGAATTTGGAAACCGTTTGATTGTAGGTTCCTGAGGGTTAGAGGTACATGCATTATCACCATTAGACTTACTAGATGCAATTAAATTTCCTTTAATGTCAAACATCTTTCCAGTGGGTGACCACCTAAGGCACATTGTATGTTTACTAGGCTTAGGTGAAGCAAGTCTTCCAATAAACCCTACCTTCTTAGGTTTCTTGACCTGTGGCATATGTTTTGTTTGATTTGCAATATTAGAAACATTTGCCTTATGTTTCTTACCAAGAGAATTCATGCCATTCACATAATTAAGCACACAGACATCATGATTAGCAGTAATTAAACATTGCTTTCACTTAGGCTAGCTTTAAACACAAACAACTTCATATTTATCATTATGAATAGCAAGCTTAATGTTATTACATTCAGATGACATATGTTTCTTATTCTTAGAAAGCTGTAAATTCCTATGGTGTTCTTCTACTTTAATTTCTTTATTCTTGATGCGACTACGTTTAGACGCAGAGGGGACCCTATCATTCTTTGTATTGCTCCTAGGGTTGTGGCCTTCTGGTCTTAGTAGTGATGTCTACTCCTGTAGATGAGAAACCATTTGAGTCAGAATTACCAACTTTCTTAATGATGACATGAGGTTGTGAAACAGTGATTGAATTTGTATTAAAGCTTGCTTTAGTTGGTATGTTAGGCACAAATTTATCTTCCCTCGTGTTCTTAAAAGGATTAATCCTAAACATTACCAATGGCTATCCTTATCATGTTTTACAACCTTGATTCTTGGTGGTGTTGGTACGTGTTTGGAAGTGGACTGGATTTGACAAATCATTAATCTTATCGACACTTTTGAGGAACCCGAGTTTTTTTGAGTTTTTGAAAAAATTTTAGACTTCGGATTGAAATGTATTGGTTGTCTTACAAACCAAACTTGTTTCGTTAAAGATTGCCCAAAGACTGGTTTCCTCTTGGTTTTGGAGGATTTGCAATTTAGTATTCTACCTCGTACTATGGTGGTGTCCTTTTGTTTAGAAACCTTATCGAATAACTAGGCTCTTAGCTTAGCATTTTTGTATATCGTGTCATGTAATTTGTTTTGCAAAGAGTCAGTTATCATTTTGGTTTGAGCTCGTGTCACATTGATAGAGTCAAACAGGTTCTTGTATGCAGTCTTAAGATGAGCATTTTCTTTTTCGTAATTCCGAACCTGAAACTCTAATTCTACGTTCTTATTCTTAGGTTTCTGAGGCAAAGGATCAAGGGTATCTGATACACATGGAGTATCTTTACTTTTACCTTTGGGATCTCCCAACTGAGCTTGCAATTGTTCGATCTTTTGTTGCATGTCATTATAAGCTTTATCGTATGAAATTTTGTCATATTTTCATTCTTCACATTTTTTTTACCAATCATTCCAAAGTTTAGCATATTCATTCTCCTTTTTAATGATACAATTTTCAACATGTTTTTTCGTACGTTCAAGCTTAGTTTGGAGATTTGATGTATCTACAACAAAATTATTTTGCACAAAAGACATAATATCCTGACTGACAACTGCTCTCAAGAGACGCTTAATTTCCAATTCCAATGCCTTGTGCTTAACAAGAGATTCACCAGCTTTGTTTGCAAGAGATTTGAAGTCTCTAACAAATTTGGCTGCTTCTTTTAGAAATTAAGTTTTGAAATTTTGCACTCTAGCGTCAACTTGGTTAACGATAGGTAAAATTTCATCTTTTACATTTTTGTGAATCTCTTGGTGAACAGAAGGCGACCAATTGTGTATATCTAAAGTTATTTTTTGTTTGACAACACATTGAAGAGTCACAATGGTGCTTTTTACCTCATTTAGAAATTTTCATGCAACACTTGGTGTAGTATCATCCAAAAACTCTTCATTTGATATTGAAATTGATTTAGAAACATTAGACATTTTGGAAGTATTTGAAAAATATAACTCTTCACGTGACTTGGCTGTTTGAGAAACAAAAACCCTCAAAAGATGATTAATCATTGTATAATTTGATGGTTTTATTTCTTTGTTTAATAGTTTCATTTTAAGCGACTCTCTTGAGCAAGTTCTAGCGTCTCCTCCGAATCATACACAGCAAAAGGATCATGCTTTATGTAATAGAAACTTTTCCATTTTAAATATCTCTGTTGTTTTGCTTGCTTTTCTGCTTGAGATAAAAGGATTTTTGAAACCAAAGCCATTTTCTATTCAGTGTGGTAAAACGAGTCTGGCTTAGGTGAAAATATGTGCATGTTTGAATCGATTGACCTGTTTTAACCAAAATATTATCTAATTCCTTTATCTTATTCTCAAGTTGAATTTGTTTATCAAGAAGCTCGTCTTCGCGTATTTTGAAATCAGACTTCAACTTTTTCTTTTCTTCAAGAAGAGAAGAAACAGTTGATTTTTCCTTTGAAAGCTGTTTATTTAAATTTGAAATTTCCTCATTCAAAGTCGTTATTTGTTTATCGGAACTTAAGTGAAGAGCATTTATCTTTTTAGTAAGACATTGTTTCTGATAAACAAACTTTTGATAACATCTTTCAAGTTTGTCATATTTTTCTTGACTAATTTCAAAACACTTTTCTTGATTTTTATATCTAGCAAGCTCAGTGGTCAAATCAACATTTGTTTCTTTCATTTTGCGATTGACCGAGTTGACCTTTTCTACTTCAATTCTCAAATTATTATATAATGATTCATAATAAGCATGTATTTCCTCAACAGTTGCAAGATGTTGATCTACTATTCCCCCCTCTTGTTCCATACTAGAAGCATCAGAAATAACATTACTATCATTATGTTGTACTTGGTGTGGTTCAGGAATGGGCTCGAGTAGCTAGGTATACTGCTCCTCTTGAGTGAACATATTGAATATATCATTATTATAGCAATTGTCATAATAGTGTACCTCAGCTGATCCGTCTGAATCATAGATGGGAGCCTTGTCAGTCTGTGTACCCGATGTCGATGCTTGCTGTAAATTAGCCATCAAAATGTAGTTTGCATTGACTTCCTCAATCTCATCAAGATCTGCTGCAGCAGCCATCAAATCAAACTCTTCAGCTTGTAGTTGGATTCCTGCTTCTTCCTTTTGAGCAATCAACAACTTAGTCTGAAGATAAGCATCATCCCTTCTCCTTGGTCTGACTGTGTAGTTCCTAGCAAGATGACCCAATCCTCTACAGTTGTAACACCTTATCTGATTACCATTAGTCCCAATCATATCACCCTCAGCCCGTGCTGCTACAACATTACCATTTCCATTCGGATTCTGATTAGGAATTCCTGGAACAACAATTAGCCCATTCTGATTTCCAACATTCTGAACACCCGGATTCTTAACTGCATTCTGAACAACCTGATTCCTGACATTCTGTACTGCATTATACCCATTCTGATTCCTAACATTCTGCCCAGTATACTGTCTAAACTGATTCCCACCATTACCTCCAACCATCTGCATTTGTCTATCTTGACCCATATTCATACCCGGTTGAGCAATCTGCTATTACAGTTAGAATGAAAATTCTCAATGGTTTTTGTTGGTTGGTAGTTAGATTTATTTTGAATGCCTTAGCCATGTAGAACAAATTGCATGTTTCATAGTGCGGGGTTTTTGCGGTTATGGCTTATAATGTCTTCGAGATTTGGCATTGGTTGTTGCATGTAGTTCTTGTTGAATGATGGTTGTAGGTTATAGTTGTTGTTGGTGGGAAGTGGTTGTTGCATGTAGGTATTTGATAATGGTTGATCTTGGTGAAACACTGGATAATTGAAAGGATTGTTGGAATTTGCCATGAGTGCCAAAGGATTATGTGATTTTGCAAGTTGTTCAGCTCTTAGAACATCTACCTCCTTTTGATTGTCCTTCAAGAAATCATACAACTGAGTGTAATCTGCTGTATGCAAGTCCTTTGTTTGATGAACAATGGTAACATGACTCCATTCTGGTTGTAAGCTGTTTAGGAACTTGAAATTACTGGCAATCTTTTCTGGAAAGTGTTTCGTTTTCTTTTGAAATCATTCATCAACTTTAAGAACAATGATATAAACTCATCGATCCCCATCAGTTGTAAGTAAACCTTTCCCATTCATTAAACAACTTACTTTTTCTATTGAATTCTGATATCAAACTTATCATTCATCATTTGATGAACATGTAACCAGATTTCCTTGAGCAGTTTCCCAATTCGTCTTTCACCATCTTCACTAATTCGCACATAAAATTTCAGTTCATTTCACTAATTTCTCACGAGACCTATCTATAATAGTAAGACTCAATCGATTCCCCATCAGTGGAAGTAAACCTTTCTTATTCATTAAACAACTTAGCCTTTTTCTCTTGAATTCCGATATCAGAACCTTTCATCATTTGTTGAACACGTAACCAGATTTCCTGAGCAGTTTCACAACTATCAACAGTAGCATAGATGTCTTCAGGAAGACCGAGAAGAATAGTCTGAATGGCTTGATCATCGGATTCAACCTGTTTAAGCTCTTTCTCAGTGAGTTCATCGTCTGTTTACTCATGAAAGGTTTCATTAACAGGAACTTCATGGTCTGCATCACCTGGTTCAGGAATCATACGTCTGACATATGGACCATTCATAATGGAATTATAGATTAACTTTCCATTTGATCTACTCTTAGCATATCGGAGAAGACATGATGACCATGGAACATAGTTCTCTTTGTTAAGCATGGGAGGACGGTTTTTGGAACCGGCTGCATAAATGTCTTGTTGAGTCGACATTGCAAAGATGATGTGAAATGATACACAAGGATATTAAGTAGGTAAAGTGATTGTTGATGTGGATTGAAACCAATTGACGTTCACGGGATTTTACAAATATATGACTTAAGCCGTAAAAAGAATCGACTTTTACAGGATTTTACTAAATCAGGAAAAAACTGTGAAACAATGATTAATTGTGGTTGTAATTGAAGAATTTAAGCTTTTGTTGGCAAAAATTGAGCTTAAAACGATGACCGGTGCGCAAACGTTGAACTTAAAATGAGTACCGGTTAATTTAAACTCAACTAAGGACAAACGGTGCAATTGAAATTCACTTTTGAGGACAAACGGGCTGAATTATAAGAACAAGGACTAACGGTGTAATGATGTTTTAACAAAGAGGGTTAACAAGCTAACAAAGGACGAATGGTGAAATGTATTGAAATCCAGGGACTCAAGTTGTAAATTTTGAAATATCATGTAATAAGAAAATGTTTCCCTTCTGTTTCTTTTTTCTTCTTCGTTTGAATTCCCAAAAAAATGAAACGATTTATATTTTAATCTCGCGGAATGCTACGGTTGTCGTCGGTGAAAACCGAATATACCACGTTGATCGAAGAAGTATGACGATCACAATGGTATAGGTTAGAATTCCCGTGGTTAACCATCACTCGAAACCGAAAAACCGAAAATTACTTAAAACGTATATATTTTGCCCTTTTTTGAGTGGTAGATCGGTTGCTTAAGAATGGACTAGATCGGTTCTTTAGATCGGTTGTCAAAGAGTGAACTAGATCGGTGCCGTTTGTAAAACGTCTAGATTGGTTGCATTTGTAAAACGTCTAGATCGGTTCATCTTATACTTTGGATTAGATCAGTCCTCAAGGGTTTTTGACTAGTTCGGCTCCTAAAGGGACTTGACTAGATCAGGTCCTTAAGGAATACGACTAGATCGGCAAACTAGTTCGGTGGATGAAGAATTGAACTCGTTCGGTTGTGCTAGATCGGTTTCAACTAGATGCCAAAACGTACAATCGTCCTTGAGTTTGTCTTGTTGAGAAACCAACAAAAAACACCAACGTCCTTGCTCCTTAAAACTTGGATCTATGAAACCTCTTGTCTTGTGCTCAAACCGTGTAGACCACAATGATGAAATAAGCCAACCCAAATAAGCTTGAATAAGCTAATTAATAAGCTTGAAAAAAGGATCTCTTCACCAAGTAATAAGCCACGAAAAAGAAGATAAGCTTGAAAGATAAGCTCAAACTTAAGAAAAACGTGACTATGTTCAACAAAGAAAACACACCCTCTTTTATGAGATACACGACACACGATTTAAAAACAAGCAAAGGTTGGAGAAATTGTAAACAGTAAGCTCAAAGTTAATAAAAATGTTTAATAAATCCCACAATATTAGCCCAACTTCATTGCAAGGAAGTTTGAAAGATTGTGAATGAAATCACATACAAAAATTGGAAAACGTGAAATCAAAAAAACAAACGAATGTGATATAAAAAAAGGGACACTACAAGAACAGGTGTCCTAAGGGAAGGAACCCTCCAAATGAGGGAGCTCGTGCGAGAGCTTATGTGGTGGTTGAAAACCCGCAGCAGAATCCGAATGTGGTCACGGGTACGTTTCTTCTTAAAGATCACTACGCTTGTATCCTCTTTGATTCTGGTGCTGAGAAGAGTTTTGTATCTTCTGCGTTTACACCTTTTATTGATATTGCCCCAACCGCTTTAAATACTAGTTATGAAGTAGAGTTAGCAGATGGAAAGGTGATTAGTACCAACTGTTAGATGAGTAAAAGACTCAGTCACCCCGTATATTTATTGTTTATAATAGTTTGTAGTTTAATAGTTAATCGTATGTCTTTCGGTTTTAAGCCGGGTACTAATACCTGGTATATTGTAAGAACTATATAAGCCTCTTCCAACTTTGGAAGAAGGAAGCTAGTCATTTACTCTTTTCTTATAAAACACATTTTCTCTCACGAGAAAAACTCTCTTATGTGTTTCTCTCTCTAGAAACTAGCCAAGTCCAAGAATCGACCCCGTGTTATGATATATGATATACCACAATTGGTATCAGAGCTTATGGGATGATTAGATCGTGTGTATGTGCGATTTCTTGCTTGTTTTAGATCGAAAAGTGTACCATTGAAGGCTCCTAGCTCGTTTTTTAAGTTCTCCGAATTTTGATGTTTGTATTGATAAAGTTTGGGTGTTTCTAGTTGCTATTGCCTTGTGGTACTGTGTTGTGCAAAAGAAATCAAGCATAAATTCGTTCAAAAGGCGTGATTTATAAGTGATTTTATGACTGATAAATGTGTTTCTGTTCTTCGTGGAGGGTTGCCAGAATTTCTTCACGGCGGTTTGCTTAAATATAATATTTTATTAAGTAGGTTACCAACTCTCTGACACACGGCGGGTTGCTTAGGTGGCGAGTTGCTCAAGAGGCGAGTTGCTTTATACTAAGCAGCGAGTTGCTTACCAGCGGTTTGAACAGGTTGTCAGCGGTTTGAATATTTTAATAGCAAATATCTAAAGGAAACTCTGGCGGTTTGAAAACTCAACGGCGGTTTGATTAAAATATAGACGGCGGTTTGTATTCTTTCTTCGCGGTGGGTTGCTTGGCAGCGAGTTGTGTTCGGCGAGTTGCCTTAAAATCCACCAGCGAGTTGCCTTATGTCTTTTAGCGGTTTGGTTTCCTGGCGGGAGTTGAGCTATATCTTATAAATTTGAAATTTTTCTACTTAGGACTTAATATCACTAAAACAAGGAAACGAGTTTACGTTTACCTCACCATCTTTTTTATTTTAAGTACCCTCACTAATCATTGATCGATCAAAACATATCATATCATAATAAAACAAGATGTCTAGTATGTCAGAAGACATCCAGTGTGCCGGTTTTGATACACGCCCACCAATGCTTGATAGAACAGACTTTGAGTCTTGGCACAACAACGTATACAGTCTGTACATGTCTAGGAAGGATAATGGAGAGAATATTATACGAAGTCCATTAATGAAGACCATTCTTATGGGAACGGCTCAGATGGTATTGCTGGAGAACTGTGGGTGCAGTTCAACAAAGAGTCCAGTACGTGCTAGAGTCTCTTAACGTCTTTCAGATGATGTATAAGGAAAGGTATAAAGCTGACTTTTAGTGCAACCATTATCCTTCTTCAAGGTTTACTAAAGGACATCACCCCCCCCCTAACGACACCATGTACTCACTCATCAACCATATATGACGCCAAAGACATTGGGACCAATGGCACTCGCGTGAGCGGCAGTATGGCGGGACTTCCCACGAATTTTACCGGGCATAAGCGTATGACTGTGTATCCTCGCAATTGTTTTCTGTTCACTTACATCCTTCTTCATTCGTTGCGTTGAGAATGGTCAGTATAGTGGTGAATGACATTGTTGACGTAGATGTCCCTTTAGTCTACAATACTAATGTAAAAATTAATCCCACCATCCAACTCCCCCAAACACCCAAACAAACAACCCACTCCCCAACAACCACCCCACCCACCCCAACCCACCACCACCACCCCACCCCCCCCCCCCCCCCCCCCCCCCCCCCCCCCCTCCCCCCCCCCCCCCTCCTCTCATCACCAACCTCAAAAAAAAAACTGTGAAGTGATTTGGACAGGTTCTGAGTTATTAAAGATGACGGGAATCTCAATTTATTATCGATGAATTCGGAAACACTTCCGTCTTCAAAACAAAGGAGAATGAAGAAGAAACAATACAAGGATACTGTGTTAGGTTTACGAAGCTCATTAAATGACCATGGAGAAACTCAAGATGACATGACCAGGATGAACTTAACTCTAAAGTTTGTGAAACAACATGTTACCTGAGTGGAGTAGATACATACTGAAGTCAAACTTAATAGAGGTTTGAAGGAAGTCTAATTTTGGTCAGCTTTATGCCTCCTATTAGAAGCAACATGAGGTACATGGCTAATGAGAACAGAACTATGATGGAAAAGGTTCCTTCAATCAACTAATGATCTTTGGCACTTTAGTGTCGAATGCCTCAGTTCAGCAGTTATCCATACACAATATCCAAGTCTCCCACAATCCTCAAATGACAATTCTTGCTGAAATACTTTCAACTGGACTTTTCAGGATGTTCCTTCAACAGTAAAATACTTGATTTGAAAAGTTATACAACTCACTTGACCTCCTCACTCAATCGTACAATTCATATCTTCCTCAGACAAAACAATCAACTTAGATACGTTCATCTAAATTGCAAGGAACAAAGCTACGGTTCAAGGACGGCAGAGCTTTTGGTTCAAGTTGTCAGTGGAAGATACAATGCGAAACAAATCAAGGAAGAAAACCATTTCAGAGAAACAATGCAAGAGGAAATGTTTGTCAGCTGGGAATGTAGGAGGTACAGAATAGAGGATGGCTTATTAAAATCCATGGACCTGCCAAACCCATTATGTGCTACAACTATAACGGACTAGGGCACTTTAGCACGAGGAGAATGTCCAAGGCCAAAGCGATTTCAAGATTCAGGACTACTTCAAGGACAAGAATCTACTATATGAAAGCCCAGGAGGAATGGGCTTAGTACTTGACGAAGGAAAAGTCGGTTTGTTTCTTGTAGGAGGAAATAGATTTATCAACTTTGATGAGGAGGTGGATAATTCACCGAGTTGATTTTGGCATCAATGTGGACCGTGCTCTTTGAGCTGGTGAATGTGATGCATTCGACTCTGATGTTGATGAGGGTACCCATACACAGACCATGTTCATTGACAAATCGCACATCGGAAAGAATCAAATCTACGATGAAGACGGGCCATCATATGAATCTAATACTTCCGTTTGAGGTAACAAGGATCATTGATACCTTTGTATAATCATTTAGATGAGTATCATGAAGTCAGAGATCGCAAAACGCATGAACAACACAACTATGTTGTTGAATCTGAATGCTGACCCTATAATCGAGGTGATAGTAATATTTCCGTCTATGATCAGTTTGTGGGAAGACAACGAAGATTCATAGTTGTACAAAGAATGTTCTTCTGTGCGAAATGATGCATTGATGCATTCTTGATGAAATGCATGTACAGGGAGTCAAAGTAGATTAGCAAATAAGCCAGCATACATGATAATTAATGATTCAGTGACCTCTGTGAACTTGCGATGGATTAAGGACTGGTCGTGGGAATATGAAAAAACGGGCCCAAAGTTTGAATTAATTGATAGAGAAAGAAAAATTAATGAAAACAAAATGGAATAATTTATTCTCAGACCGAAATAGAATGGAAATTACTTTAAAATCAGAACTTCATTCAGCACAAATACTACTTAGTTCTACCGTTGGCCATTATAAGTCAAAGACAGAAGAAGTAATCATTTTGAAAAAGGATTTTAAACAAAAAGAAGACAAATTCCTTGAAGAGTTTTTAGACATAAAAAGGCTAAAAGATAAGATTGAAGATAGATTATACAAACAGGATCAGTCTGTTCAAATGGTTCACATGTTAACCAAAATCGTTTTATGATGAAAAGAACAAGGTAGCAATAGGCTACAAAAATCCCTTATGTCTCACTCGTGCAAAGCAAGCTCAGTCTGCTCTGTATAATGGTCATGTACTTGTCACTACCAATCATACACCCACTGTTATACATGACTCAGAGGATACGCGTGAGATAGCTGAGATAACTAGGAAAAGAATGCTGTTGAAAATGCAAAGCCCTCTATGTGTGGAAAATAAAGTTAGGATTGCCCCCCCCCCCCCCCCCCCCCCCCCCCCCCCCCCCCCCCCCCCCCCCCCCCCCCCCCCCACCCACCCCCCCCCCCCCCCCCCCCCCCCCCCCCCCCCCCCCCCCCCCCCCCCCCCCCCCGATTACTCGAAGGAGAACCTTCTTGCAACCTTTGCTCCCCAAAGAAATCTGACCCCAGAACAGATATTTTGGTCCATAGATGACAAAAGCACAGGAAGGAAAAGGCTGAGGACCTCAGGTTCTAAAACCAATTTCAGCATTACCAGTGTATCCACCCAAGACTCCTGTCAAGCTTCGTCCCGAATTCTTCCAACTAAAAGTCAAGTTAAAGATTAATCTTTATGTTACTCACACACCTTCTTTACGGTATTTGGACAAAAACTCCTGCAAAAAGAGAATCAACCTACCAGGTGTTACAGAGGGGGAAAAGAGGTTTTGAGCAAACAAAAAAGTGTACCTCACCTGAATTTATTCTATTTTTCAAAACTCTTAAAGGGAATACTTTGTAGGATTTCAAACGGCCCCTCTTTAAAGAAAGTTAAAGTAATGGACAGAAATTTTTTGATCAATGGAATAAACGAAGTGGACAACAATACTGTAGATAAGCAATGTGCTGAAAATTGTAAAAAGAAAAAACATTTCATTGAAAACGAGGAATTGATTTATAATTGTTTGTCCAACTAACTGCTGTTTGATGTAGGAGAAAAAATCAAGTTTTGTCTAGATCTTGAAAGCTGACATGTCCTAAAAGTTCATAATGTAGTCAAAACATATTTCAAAACTTGAGGGAATATACCTAAATTTGCAATTAAAGTATCAACATCTTCAAGAAAAAGTTTTGATAATAAATATTCAACACTTAGCAGGAAGCTCCCTGATTTTAAACTTATTCTTTAAGATCAAGATTCTTGAACATCAGATTTCAGAAAAATTACAAATGTGATTAGAGACTTGAAAGTTCTAGTCGCTAATGTGTATGACAGAAGTTGTGAGCCTTATAATGCTAATGATTTGTCACTGCTCTTATTGAACAAATGATTGCGTTTAGAGTAGGAACTAGTAAAGGTTAAACAAACATTACAAGGAATTGATATACTATTAAGATTATGCGTACTCACACGACGTGAAAATTGAAAAGATATACCTTGTTAAATGGAAATTGAGAGTCTAAAGGCTCAATTGAGAAGCAAAGAGTCTTGTTTCACTAGTGACTCTATCAAACCAAAATGCCTTTCTTGCCGGGCATTATACATTTAATTGAAACCCATCCCTAATCCCCCTTTAGACAATAGGAGTGCTACATTTAAAACTATATAAGCCATCTTAAAGTAGTGTAGAAACATGTTAGGGGAGTTTGTAGAGGAAGCTAGAGTAGTTAATAACCCATGGATAATGCACTTAACTATGATTGCCTAATTACACTAAGCTATCTCAAGAATTGTTTAGGAAATATGTGATTGGCACTTGCCTAAAAGTTTCAATGAAAGAGATAACAAGGACTCCCCTTACCCCTCTTGTAACTAGGAAAATAGCAAAGTTACTTTTAGTGATAACCATGGAACTTCATCTTGCAAACACACAGAGAAACATGAAGTGCGCCAGGTAGCTAAGTTCAACAGACTAATATCCCTATGATTCCTTTACAGGAGTTTAAATGATTCCACTGATGAAGCAAGCGGATCAAAGCCTAGAAGCAATACAAAGAAAAATAGGATATGCCTGCTTAAGAAGTGAGAATAAGAAGAAAGTAGAAGTACCCACCTTAAGACAAATAGTTCAAAAGTTATGGTAAAGTGAATCAGATTGATTCTAGCTTTAGCTCCTAAGCGTGTTGTAATTAAGTCGAATTCTGATTGGTGTGCAAAAATGCTGTGACAAATGACTTAAACGCTCGCTATCATGAAATGTGTGTAGTTAATATTTTTGAGTTCAGTAAAATGCGACCCCCACTGTTTTAAACTGTCTTGAATAAAAGGGAAGCATATTTGGGCAAACCAAAGGCAACTGACTGATAACAGGTTGGAACAAGACCAAGTGGGTTTGGAAAGCAACGGGGGGAAAACTTTTGCCAAGATACTGGTTATCAATGGAGACCCACAAGAAAGAAATTCACTTTAGGAAAACTGATTGTTGTTATCATGGAGACCCACAGGAAAGAAATTCTGCCTTAGGCGAAATGTGCCCTTTATCTGAAGCTTCTGTGAATTGTTCTACTCTATCTGCTAACATCAGGAACACCAAACAAAAAATTGGGGAACCGAAATTCCAAACTAGACTGTTTTCAAATGCAGGTCGTACAGGTCATCCTTGGTATCTGGACTCAGGCTTGTTTCAAAACATTTATGACGGGGAAGGGGGGTATTGTTCAAACGCTCATGAAATTTTATGGAAAAAAGTTCATCGGGACAGTCAGATTCGGTGAATGTCACTTTGGAGCCATCATGGGTTAATGGAGGTTATGTTATTGGTGACAGTGGTGATCTCAAGATTATACTACTTGGAGGGGACTTAGGTCACAATTTATTATCTGTAGGGCAATTTTGTGATTCTGTCTGAAGTTGCCTTCAGAAAGCATATTGCTTTGTTGTGGATATTAAATGGTGCCATGTATACTTAAAAGGTAGTCGTTATAAAGCACCAATTTGTACACGATATTGATTGATGATAATGATGATGTCGTCTCCAAGTATGATTGCTGTCCAAAGCTTCCCAAGTCCAAAAATCTTGCTGTTTTGTGGCATCGTCGTTATAAACCATTTAAAAACTTGGCACAATAAATGATCTTTGCTCGAACAAGTTTATATGGTTAGAGGTCTACCTAGTATTGAAGTTTGAAAAAGATTCATCTTTGCTCAGCCGCGACAACTAGGAAATGAAGACAGAAGTTTCTCCCACAAACAAAATATGGGAAAATTACAAAAATATGGAAGTTCTTCATACCCTCATATGGTTCTATGTGGTCCAATGAGAGTCAGGTATTAAAGGGAAAGAAAGAAATAAGAGGAAATACATTTTAGTCATCGTGGATGACTATTCAGTTCACATGGGTAAAAGTTTTTGAGGTCCAAGGTTGATACTCCAGAAGTTTGTCAATTCCACTTTCTTAAGTAAATTCAGGTTGGTCTCAACAAAATAGTCAGATTCTCGCACAGATAACTGGAACGGAATTCGTAACCAAGTTATGTCTGTATACTATGAAGGGCGATGTTTGGCATATTTCATCAAAAGTCTGTTCCGTTGTACTCCTCAACCAAAACGGATTGTCGAAAGACGAAATCGTTTACATTGTGGAAGCAGCTGACAATGATGATTATTTCTCAATAAGCACTATGTTTCTATGCGCAAGAAGTTGTTACTAATGTTGTTACACCCAGATAACGATCCTAATTCATATGTCATAACAAAACCCTTTTGCAGCTTGTACATGATAAGAGCCTGATCTTACATTTACTCCGAGGTGATTTGGTGCTCTATGCTATCTACCAAATGATAGCTCGAAGATCTAGGAAAATTTCAAGCCAAGTTGACATTGGGTTTTTCGTTGGTGTCTGCTGCTAGCAGGAAGGGCTATAGAATCTACAACAAGAGAACTCGTCGATTAATGGAAACAATTCACGTCACATTCGATGAGATGCATCAGACAATGGCTCCTGTACGCATGAGTTCAGGACCCGAGCCTTTCGTCATGACCCCTGGACAACTCAAATCAGGGCTCGCTCCAACCGATAAAGAGCTGGAGATGTTATTTCAACCAATGTTTGATGAATACCTTGAACAATCTCGAGTCAATGAACCAGTACCATCTGCTACTGAAGTTAACGCTCAAGTTGTTCCACCTGGTACATCTTTGTCTACAACAATTGCTCAAGATGCACCATCTACAAGTGCTTTATCGTCAACATCCGATATGCATCATCCAGTCCGACATCAAGGAATTGCAGAAGAACCCACTCACGAAGACTCCCCAATCAATCACGATGTTCTACATCCTCCACTTAACCCTGTAACTAGAGAACCAAGTTCGGCACAGTCATCATCTGGGAATGTTAATTCAGCGGAACCCAACCAAGTTAATCAACCACCAGATCATCTCAGAAGATGGACCAAAGATCATCCTCTGGATAACATCGTTGGCAATCCCTCTCATCCTGTATCTACCAGAAAACAGTTAGCATCTGATGCTTTGTGGTGCTGTTTCCATACGGAACTGTCCAAAGTCGAACCCAAAAACTTCAAAATGGCCGTGATAGAAGACTGCTGGTTTCAAGCCATGCAAGATGAAATTCACGAATTTGATCATCTTGAAGTATGGGAATTAGTACCTCGTCCAATCTATGTTATGGTTATCGCTCTCAAGTGGATCTACAAAGTGAA
>BQNB010046238.1:0-11021 GCA_026074375.1 Tanacetum coccineum | reverse complement strand
ACATGTATAAATACATAACCATACATTGCAACAGATACATTTAGGTCAACACTACGGTTTGACCAACCTGCTCAAGTCATGGTTGTCACAGCGATAACCCTCTGAGCCCATTATCATGAACTGTTAATTACTTATTGTGAGCGCGAATATTATAAATAGATCTATTTGGGATTGACATTCCCGTTCGGGTGAGTCATGCTCACTGTGCCGGTATGCCGGACAACGAACGTATACCATGTCGGATTTGAGATGTTGCGGGTTAGAACATCATCACGGGCAATGTTGGTGTTTATACATGTCGAGCTTCAGTGTCATGAGCTTAGGGAAACGTAATTATATTTTATTTTGTTTGCATTTGTTGCATTCTCATGGGGAAATCTTACGGTCCTACATTATACATTTTACAAACCTATGAATTCACCAACATTATTGTTGATGTTTTAAGCAATGTTTTCTCAGGATATCAGTGAGGTACAAGACAAGGGATACATTGGTGGTCGTTATTTTGAAAGTCATATGCGTTAAAGATTTTGTTGCATTACATTTTGGGGATATATTTGTTATGGACTAAAATCTTTATATTTTGAACAATGAATAAGTGAAGTTTCGGACTTATGTAACAACAATTTGTTAAATCTAATGTATCGGTTTTAAACGACTTTTAAATGGTCGTTCTTATATATATCTTATGCTATTGATCTATAAAGTACCACCCCCAGACCCATATTCCGTTGCAACCCAATTTGGAGGTATTACAACAACCCATAGAGGTTGAACACCTTTCACAATGCACAAAGGGTCATCCTATGGATCAACGGGTCATCATCATATCCCGACACTCATAAGCATGTATGCCTATGATGTCAAAAGTCAAGTGAATTTCGTAATGAAATGCGTCTCATCCTTATGTCCCGACACTCATAAGCATGTGTGCCTATGTTATCAAAAGTCAGGTGAATTTCATAATGAAATGAGTCTCATCCTCATATCCTGATACTCATAAGCATGTGTGCTTATGTTGTCAAAATTCAAGTGAATTTCGTAATGAAATGCGTCTCATCCTCAAGAACATCCCACACCCGTTCTCTAATCATCCAATCATTTCTACTTTCTAGCAAGTGAAGAACACAAAGAAGATATTCAATCTTCAAGTGTTGTTGAGTCATCACAATGTCGAGTCTTTCACTTTTCTTCCATCATTTTTACATTTTCATCTTTGTTCGTTAACATTAACAACCAACAAAACACCTAACAGACCTATAGTCAACACCTTCTCTTTCTATTCACGCTCATCCTTCTTCGTTTATGTTTCCTCCTCAAACTATCCTTATCATCAACATTTAGTTCGACCTAAAGTCTTACGATAATGTTTATCCTAAAACAGTCCAAATATGAAAAGCATACATAATGCTTAACAAATAAACCTTGAGGATTTAGAAATCTCTTAGTTAACCCTTAGTCTATTCAAATCCATATCATCATCTTGGTTAGATGACGATACCATAAGAAACATGTCAATCAAAATACGTTCACACTCCTTATCCAAATGACATCTTGGAAGATGTCATTCTCATAATAATAATGTGTCAATCAATAAACGAATTTGTTCTCGTTTATTAAAGTCGGTATTATATCAAAGGGTGTTGGTCAAGTCTTAGTCCTTAAGCATGTGTCGGTCGAACCTTATCATTGGTTCCTAAACATTCTTATATCTTAAGTATACGTCATGATTCTTTTTATAATGGATTTAGGTTGTTGTTATTAAAACAATGATTGCATGTGTCTAGGTTTTAATTTTTCTTTTAAAATGTCGTAGTTTAGAGTGCATATATTTAAGGCATGCATGTCTTGCTCCCCGTTAGTGTATTGCTATATATATATAGCTATCATCGTTATTATATATATGTGCACTTTTCTACTAATTTTTTTTGTAGCACACTTCCGTAGCTTAATTCCTTGGTGCCCCAAACAAGGGAGAGCATACACCGAGGGGAAGTTGTAACCGTTATGACATCTATACATTTCTTGATATGTGTATTCCAACCCTTTAATATTTCTCCTATATATATATATTATGTTGCACGAAACTAACCCTTGATGTAGGTTAAAAGTTTGCAATAAATTTGATCCATGGATCCGCTAGAGTCAATATACATGGGATGCAAGTGTCATAGGAGTGCAATGAGATAAGGGGTGCTCGAGTGTCAAAGCAGATATCTTGGGATGATTAAACGGGGTTGATAGGAGCAAGACTTCACTGGGGATGATGCAAGCTCGCCTCTTTGGTTCAAGGTTTGAAGTGTAGTATAAGTCTCGCCTAAGAGTCCACCTTTTTGAAAATATAACAAAAAAAAAAAAAAAAAAAAACCTTACTTAAAAAAAAAAAAAAAAATAAAAAACAATAAAAAATAAAAAAAAAGTAATAAAAAATAAAAAAATAAACTTAAAAAAAAACCCCAAAAAAAAATTAACAATAATAAATTAAAAAAAAAAAAAAAAAAAAAAAAAAAAAAAAAATAAAAAAAACTAAAAAAAAAAAACAATAAATAAAAAATAACAAATTAAAAAATAATAAACAATACAAAAAAAAACTAAACCCCCCAAATCAAAAAAAAGAACCGATAAAAAAAAAAAAAATAAAAAAAAAAATAGCTATAAACAAACAAAAAAAAAAAAAACAATAAAAAATAAAAAAAAAAAAAAACTAACAAAAAAAATCAAAACTAAATCAAAAAACGACTAAAAAAAAAGATCTAAAAAAGAAAAAACTAAATAAAATAAATAAAAAATAAACCACAAAATACTTTAACAAAAAAATAATAAAAAAAAAAAACAAAAAAAAAAAAAAAAAGATAAATACAAAAAAAACCACTACAAAAAAAATAAAAAAAATAAAACTAAAAATAAATAACTAACTAAACAAAATAAAAAAACTCCAAAAAAATCAAAATAAAAAAAAAAAAAAAAAAAGAAAAAAAATAAAAAAAAAAAAATAAAACAAAAAAAAAAAATAAATAAAAAAACAAAAAACAAAAAAAAAGAAAAAATAAAACATAAACAAAATAAGAACTAAAAAAATAAAAACAAAAATAAAAAAAAAAAATTAAAACAAAAAAAAAGTAAATATCATAAAAACCGATCAAACAACGAACAGATACTCACACTACCCGAATAAAAAAAACAAACCACTAAAATAAAAAACAGCTACACAAAAAAAAAGAAACAAGAAAAAGTACACCAAACACACTCTAACCAAAAATAAAAAAAAAGAACCAAAAAAAAAAAAAAAGCACAAAAACAAACAAACGACCCCAACAACAATACTAAAAAATAACCACCCACAAATATATCAACTACAAACAATAAACCTTTATGTAGTTAAAAAGTTTGCAATAAAAATTGGATCCATGGATCCGCTAGAGTCAATAATACAAATGCAAGTGTCATAGAGTGCAATGACTAAGGTGGCTCGAGTGTCCAAAACAGATATTTGGATGATTAAACGGGTTGATAAGCAGACTTTACTAGGATATCAAGCCGCATCTGGTTCAAGTTGAAGTGTATAAAGACTCGGCCTAAGCGTCCACCTTTTTTGCTTTGACAAAATGGGTAAGAAATTAAACAATAACTTATACATTTTACTATGAGTTATATTTACCAGCATATTTTATCATCCAACAAAAAAAGGGGAGAATTGTTGGAAGAAATATTACCTATTAATCTATACATTCTCTACATGTTTTGGTGATGAAAAACAAGTAACTTATAACCCCTAATTGTAAATTGCTGTAAGTTACTCTGATCACAAATCATCATGTATTCTACGACAACATCTCTGATCCATCTCTACACGAAGTTGCACCCCGTCGTAAATCACTTAAGTAAGACTAATAAAATGCATAATTTATTTTTAATGATCAAAGGATTTATTTTTCCTAAACCTTACATTTTATAAATTAACAAACACATTTAAAACTTTTACAAAACATTTTTACATTTAAAAGAAATTTTATTTAAAATAAATATTTTTGAATTCAAATCTTCCTACTAAACCACTAGAAATGTTTCAGAAAACACCTCCCCTGAAAAAGACAAAATTAGGAGCGTCCCCCTTAGTGATAAGGGGGCCGACATAAGAGCTAAGGGGGCCGACCAAGCCAAAATGCTCCCAGCTTTGCCTATAAATACTAGACTATTCCCCACTATTTTCTCACCTTTTGCACTCATTCTTTTCTGTCTAAAAACAGTTTTATACATCATACTATCCTTGATCATTTAATCTTAAGCATTTGTTTTCAAGTGATTCAAGTTTAATTCCTCCAAGTGCATGAGAAGAACTCTCGTTATCATTAAGATACGAAGTTATGTAGTTTATTTAGTGCATTCGTGACATGTCTTACATTCACATGTAAGATCGATCCTATGTATTCCAAACTTCTGTAATAGTGTAGCATCGGGGTGAGCATGGTGATTATAGTGGATCGTGTGATCGTCAAGTAGTTTTAATAGATCAGGTGATCTTGTATGTCCTAGGTGAAGTGAGTAAGTTGTGAAGTGAATGAAGTGAAGTTTGTGAAAATGAAGTTGTAAGTAATGAAGTTTGAATGGTATAAGTAGTGCGGTTAGTATTTTAGTCCTTAAAATAAAAAAGTTGTGATAGATTGGTTCTAGCTAGGATTAGAACTCGACATTTGCTAGTGTCTGAATCGGTGTAAGCTTAGTTTGTGTTGGTTTTCCTCCCGCTTAAAGAGCATTGTTGACTAGTGAATAACTCTCGAGTTGTATTCGGGATGATGGGCAAGAGGTGCTTCGTGACCGAATCCCACTAATAAATCGCGTCCGGTTTTCACTTTCTTTTATCTTTCGCTTTACATCTTTATTTACCTTATCGCCTTACATTTATATTTGCATTAGATTTATATGTGTGTTGATTGTTGCTTATATTGTTTGGATGATGATTGTGTCATGGATAGAAGTTAACATTATGATTGTGTTTATATTGCTATGACATGTTTTAATGAATATAGATGTATTATTCACACTTCTTATATTGCGTTCAACTTGATTGATAATTTGATACAAAACGTTTTATATTTTTAAATGGAAACATATTCACCCCCTCTACGATTTCCACAACTCACATGCATGTTACTGTTGGGTTTGTGCTCATGTCATACGAATATTTATATGGCTAGAAATGCGTGAGCCTACGAGGTCACACACGTTATACATTTAGGTATCATTCTAATGGACTAAAAGTTATATTATTGGACTAACTAATAAGGCTTTTTAATTAATAGGTAATTAAATGTAATTAACTATAAATAATTAGAAAAGTCAAAAAGTCAACCCAAGAGGTGTGGCTTATGTTCGACCGGCCACAAGGACCCAAAGGGGGTTGGATTGGGCTTTGAGCTATCTTTTTCTACAAGGAATGCAATTTAGGTAAACCCTAAATCTATCCTTATATAAGGAGGATTCTAAAGCTCATTATTCCCATTCCTTCTCTCTCTCTCTCTTGGCTCGATCACAACAAACAACCCTTAGGGTTTTTCTGGTTTCGATTCTATTGGTGTTTACATATTCGTTAGTCAAGAACTAGCATTCGGGTGATCCTGCTTGACGTGTAGTGTATGAAGCACATGGAGGTTACTTACTTTAGTAACTTGGAGTAGTTTTCGGTAAGCACGTTTATTACACACGTGCGTGTACTCAAAGAATCTTGCGTTCATCACTAGCTTGATTGCTAACGGTATGTTTCCTTATTTATGTTTTATGTGTTAATTATTTATGATATATGAATTAGATCCGTTGCGTAGCTCGTTTAATATTCTTGTAATATTAGGTTATTTAGATAACGATTTCCAGCAGTGGCATCACGAGCCATATCATATAGCGTAGTAATTACATAAAAAACGTAAATGTTTTATAATCATGCAAAAATGATTTTCAAAATTAATATGGACTAAAAGTACATGATGTTTATTGTATGTATATTGATACATACACTTTACAAAATCATGGACTATATACGTAAATTTTGTAATTTTCTTGCAAACGTTCTATAACGCAGGGGTTTAGTGGTTTCTACAAGGGAACCCGCGACGAAACATGCAAGAATACACAAAATTTACATAAACGGTTTTAACAGTATTTTAAGTATGTCGTTAGTCGTTACTAGGGTTTGATTATTTCACTGGATAATACCTTACCGTAGTAGATCTCTTATACTTAAGACTCTTGTAATAAGGCAACTCCTAATTATAAATGGCATGAAAATTTATAAAATTTATAAAATTAAGGGATTTATAGAAAGATTTTAAAACAAACTAAAATGGAAAGGTTTTAAAATAAACCAGTGTCATAAGGTTGTATGCATGCTTCCTTATACATAAATTTTGGTAACTCATTATCAATAATACCCTAAAAGTTAATCATGCCATCCAATGAAATCACTAGAGTTTGTTCTTTTACTCTAAGACAATCTTAGGTGAATTTGCAAAACAAGATAATATAACAATCGTATGGTCAGACATGAGACTATAAAATTACAGATTGAGTATTGGATGACTTATATCGAGTATGATTGGTCACACCTTCGACCCGAGGCACAAGATGAGGTGAAACATGCTACTTGACATTATAATTCTATATTATATTGCCTTGTGCCCCATAATGCTAAGAGTTGCACATGTTGGCAATTATCACCCGTTGATTACCTTTTGAGTTATACCATTTCTAGTAGATCAACTGCATTAATGGTATATCGTCAAGTTGGATCTTAGACTCTTGATAAAATTAATTGTTTATTTTAGCAATAAATATGGGTAGTTAATTTTATAAGAGATAATTATCGAAAATACTAATATTTTTTGAACTTTTGATTGTTTTGTAGATGGTTGTTGCTGCCCAAAACACAAACAATACGACTATCAGGTCGATTCTCCTGGCGTGAATTTCACAAACCAGTATCGCAATCTTAGGATTGTTCTCAGGTATAAGAAAAATATGAAGTTTGTAGAACAGCTTATTGGATCCGCTCCTGATCCTAAAACTGCTGACCCTGACACTATTGACAAGTACTATGAGTCTGTCAATCTTGAGCAAGAGGTTGCATGTCTTATGTTGTCTAGTATGTCTCCAGACCTACAAAGGACTTTGGAAAAATACAATGCATATGACATGATGAAAGAACTGAAAACTATGTTCGAAGAGCAGGCTAAACAGGAACTGTTTAAAATAGTCAAAGCATTCCACGTTTGCAAACAGGAGGATGGCCAGTCAGTAAGCTCTTATCTCTTGAAGATGAAAAGCTACCTGGACACTTTGGAACGCCTAGGCTATGCAATGCCAAAAGAACTTGGTGTGAGTTTTATTTTGAATTCTCTCAACAAGGACTATGATCGGTTTGTTCAGAACTATAACATGCATAGCATGGGGAAGACGCTAGCTAAGTTACATGGTATGCTAAAACTCCATGAGAAAGGTATTATAAAGAAGGCTGAAACTCCCGCAGTGTTAGCTATACGGGAAGGTAAGATCCAAAAGGACAGGAAGAAACCGCAAGGGGCAAAGGGTTAGGCCAAGGGAAAGAATAAGCTTGTTGATGATTTTGTTGAAGTATTCTCATGCAAATGTTGAACCGGCTATCTTGATTGATCTTTAAGCTTGATGAAACACTACAGCTTATTCTAAACATTTGATGATGTAACATCGAAACATATCAATAACAAAAGAAAATAACAAAACAACTCTCATTCTGTTTTTGCTTTCTCTTTTTTCTTTCAATCCTTACCAACAATATATACATTTTTTCATTCTGTTTTGCTTTCTCTCATTTCTTTTAATCCTCACCAATCATGAATATAAAACATATCTTCTCGATCAAACTACTTTTTAATACAATGATTTCCTTAATTTTCAACTTCTTTTGCCCATTATCTTGATTTGTCCCATATTTTCTCATTTTCCTTATATCTTTTCCCCCTCTATATTCTTGAATTGGCCTTATATTTTCTCCCCAAATATACTTATATCTTTTTCTCCCTCATATTTGGCCAATATTAAGCTTATAATTTCTCCCCCTCATGATGATTATGATTCATCGTGAGCATCATGACCATATAAGCTTCCAAAATAAGCTTCGGGTGAAGAATATCCTTTAAAGTCCATGAAATTGAAATTGAAATCATGTCTTTTCTCTTTAAGAATCAAACATTCTCCCCTTTATAAACAAACATACTCCCCCAAAATAACCATAAGCTTCCTCAAACCAACAAACTTGATTGCTATCATTCCCATGAAGGTTGAAAGGTAACTTTTAATGTTATAATAATCGTTGAAATAGTCATGCTTGTGAAAGGTAGAAATATTGTTGGTGTATGTTGTAAAAGATGAAATGGAGAATTATCAAAGTAAGAACCATCTTCCACATTAACCATGAAGTTCATACGTCACAAGATCATGCTTTTAAAATTCCCAATGAAATAGTTGAAAAATAAGATCAAATCAATATTTCGATGATAAGGATGCGGAAATATGATCATGAAATCCAAATAAGCTTTGATCTCGTGAACTTAGTGTTATGTTACCCTGGGAAACACATAACTACTAGATCACATAGATTACTAGTTAACACTTATTTGAATCATTAAGCAATCAATTTCAAATAGTGACTTACGTTCCGCGTTGGCATGATGTTAGCACTGGTAGGATTTCCATTCAATCATTGTGAATACTATTTGATAGTATCACTCCAGAATGTTCCGGCATTGTCACATAGACATGCAATGTCATGAAGACATGTAATTATGTTCCATTTGTATTATTGATGTTTAATACAAACGTACTTTTATGTCCTAAAGATATTTCATTGAATATCAAATTGGCTCTAGGCTCTTGTGCACTTTTAGTAAACAAGGACTAGAGCAGACTGTCCTTTATTCAATACCAACATTCTCGAAATGAGAAGTTGATAGATTATGCGTTTAATTTCCGTGAGAATGAAACAAGTATTGTTTGAGAAGTACTTGAGTGGCTAGGAGGGGTTGTGCATTTGTATCACTAGGTCCATGATGTCTACTTCAATACCAAAAATCAACGAATGAAATCTGATAGCATATGAGTTGACCCAGTTTCTATCATAGTGTAGGAGAAACACCATTCATCTTTTCTTATAAGCCTCTCACTTTTCAACTCCAACATTTGTTTTTGCTTAACATTCTATTCTACTTTATCATATTCTTGTCACTTTTGACATTTTTAACATTTTTTCGATTAATCTTTTTCATTTAAAGCTTCATCTCTTAAGTCCTTTTGACATTCAAAACATGTTGATTTGCACCAGAAACTCCATCACCTAGACCTAACTTTCCTAAATTGGAAGGAAGACTCTAGGGTAGATCAATTCCGGTTCTGAAAGATCATAGGAGTATTTTGAGAGTAACTAAATCACACCGTGTAACTCAATCATCATACGCCAAGATAATTCCTTTAGAAATAATGTCCATGAAAACCATGATGAAAATCTGAGATCGTATCACGAGATTTTGATAATATCAAGAGAATTTAGAACAAGCGCTCTGTCTGTTTTCGTATGCGGTGGCATTTCTTTTCTTGCATACTTTTCTCTTTTTCTTTTCATGTGCTGTTTTTGCTTTTGAAGCACACGACATATACTTTCATTTTATCAAGTATACGATTTCTCAAATCCCTCTTTCTATTTATCCTTACAAATCTCTCTTTCTATTTTTCATCATACTCACTAACATCATATGAAGAAGAAAATTTTGATCTTTGAAAATTTTCAATCATTGTAAAGTCATTCCCCCTTAACATATGCCGAGAAACATTTTTAACATAAAGCTAAAAATGTAAAAATATGGATATGTTAAGATGAAATGTAAACAATTTACCATTTCGTTAACTTTCTGAAAACTTTTCAACAAAACATACGGACACTCCCCCTCAAAAAATACCATATCTTCGATAAAACCTTTATGAGGGAATTCCTCTTTGCACTTATGAGTCCTTTATTTCTTTAAACACTTTTTACAAAAATTACATCGATTTGAAAACCGTTTAAAATTGATTTTATCTTTAAAGTATCACATTTTTAAAATCCGAATCGATTGTAACTCGTCAACTTGAGATCGTTGACTTTTAAAACATCTTGATTTTATCTTTTAAGTACCACATAAAGATTTTAAAAAATATGTATCAATGACTCAAGTTAAAGAAGACTTCTCTTCTTTTTCAAAGATAGATGCACTGAAGCGTACACCTTCTTTTCTTTAAAGCACATGTTATGTGTTGAAATGTACACAAGCCATTATTTTAAGCTCGGGTTTCATACTGAATATGTATGAAAGCCATCAAATGAAGTTTGGGTTTCGTACTGAATTATACGAAAGCCATTATGAAAACAAAAAATCTTTTTGTATTTTTTTAAAGTTTTGAATAAAAGAAAATCTTTTTGAACTTTTTCTAAATTCTATATAAAAGAAAATATTTTTGATTTTTTCTAAATTTTATATAAAAGAAAATCTTTTTATATTTTTTTAAACTTTGTAAAAGAAAATCTTTTTGTATTTGTTACAATTTTTATATAAAAGTAAAATCTTTTTAAATTTTCTATCAAATTAAACAACAACTTTTGGTACCCACTTAAGCACGTTGCTAACGGGTTTACCATATTTGAAGAACCAAATGTAAGTTGCGTCAATTTGATGCATAAAAGTTGAATTCCAAGGAGATTTGAAACACGGTGTTTCATTTTGAAATAGCTTTCTTGAAACCAACGGAGACTTAAAACTTTTTTCATTTGTTCATTTTGACTTATAAAACCTTGATGTTTCATTAGGATTTTTAAAACCTTTCAAAGGTGTAAACACCGTTTTGAAACTCGATGTTTCATTCGGTGTTCTAAAACACCCCACTTACTCAAGATCTTGATATCAATAGATGATATCAACAACGAATTACTTAAAACACTTTACAATTGCAAAAAACTCCCCAAATTT